>CM067499.1:1799916-1836550 GCA_034552555.1 Semaprochilodus insignis
AAGATGACCCGCTGCCATTCTGAGTTACTTCATGACAGTCCGGCACGACATCATTGCAGTCTTTGGTGACGTTGACGTGGCGTTAAGGGCATTAACAGGATGACTCATGGAGGGTATCAGCGCTCGCTGAATGTCTGCAGTCGTGGCTGTTGGGTCGGTCGGGTGCAGCAATAAGACTTGTCCTTGCTTACGTCACAACTGAATCATTGGCACGTCTCATGATGCCAAACCTACCCACCAAGTTTCATTCCTGTGGGTTAATTCCTTCTGGGCGCAGCTACTCTTTGGATGATGAGTGTATGATAATAATAAGGGGTAAGCCTTTAGGCCAAAATGTTGGTGCTGTGTGCATTTGGTTGGCGCTATGAACCTCAGACACGCTCAGCAGATAGAAATGCTAGTAGACCTTTCCGCACTGGCCTGGCAAAGGCAGACTGTACCTGATTCAGGAAATTATAAATCACAGCAGCTCACGCCCCACCAGCAAGCAAATGAGCTATTCCCAACCAGCAGTCAATTCTATCTTTCTTCCCTCTCCCCCTGTCTCGCTTTCTCTCTGTCCGTTAATTAAGTCTGCTCAGCTGACGCCTGGTGTCTGGTTTAATTCCGTCAGCATCGGTAGGGACTTCAGAAGTCTAGAGTAATTATTGTTGTTCTAGCTAACTGTAGTAGAACGCACACATTCATACAGGAGAGCAGGGTTCAATTCCCCACTCAGGGAGAAAACCGAGCCTCCAAATATGTTATACTGTATATACACAACTACCAGACACTGCTTGTATCTACACTCACTGTCCATGTTAACAGCTCCACTGACCTTATAGGAGCACTATGTAGTTCTACAGTTACAGACTGTAGTCCATCTGTTTCTCTGTATACTTTATTACCCTGTTCTTCAATGGTCAGGACCCCCACAGGACCACCACAGAGCAGGTATTATGTGGGTGGTGGATCATTCTCAGCACTGCAGTGACACTGACGTGGTGGTGGTGTGTTAGTGTGTTTTGTGCTGGTGTCCACTCTATTAGACACTCCTACCTTGCTGGTCCACCTTGTAGATGTGCAGTCAGAGACGATAGCTCATCTGCTGCTGCACAGTTGGTCATCCTCTAGTCCTTCATCAGTGGTCACAGGATGCTTCCCACAGGACGCTGACCACAGGACACCTCCCACAGGACACTGTCCATAGGATGCTGTTGGTTGGATAGTTTTGGTTGGTGGACATTTCTCAGACCAGCAGTGACACTGAGGTGTCCAGCACCACTGCTGTGTCTGATCCACTCACACCAGCACAACACACACTAACACACCACCACCACGTCAGTGTCACTGCAGTGCTGAGAATGATCCACCACCCACATAATACCTGCTCTGTGGTGGTCCTGTGGGGGTCCTGATCATTGAAGAACAGGGTAATAAAGTATACAGAGAAACAGATGGACTACAGTGGTGTTATCCACTCTGCTATCCAGTCACTTTACACTATATGCTATTCATTTCACTAATGAGGCTTATCAGGGTCAGACACATGATGAGGTGCATGGAGATCTCCATCATCTTAATAATGACTATGTTGCCTAATCTGCAAAAAAGTTGTATTTATTTATTTATTTGTTTGTTTGTTTGTTTGTTTATTGAGTTAGCTAGTGAGTTAGTTAATTCGTTGGCTAGCTAGTTAGTGAGTTAGTTTTTATTCAATACACTGCCCAATCCTAAACTGACAGAAAGACAAACTTTGTTATTCTTTCTTTTTTCTTCTTTTTGCCTCTATAAATGATATAATTGTCCTGTTGCTGACTCTCCGGAGTTAATCATTTTGATGCAATCTTGCAAAACAGCCACAAGCAGCGTGAAGATGAAATGTCTACGTTCATACAAAGCCCCATTATAGTGTTTTCTCTCCAGCTGGTTCCGATCAACATGGCTTTATATGGGAAGGTACCGTTTCCTTTGAATGTCCTGTAGTCAATACAAAATTCAGATTTTTTCATTTTCTGTTTGTGACTATTGAGTGTGTGTGTGTGTGTGTGTGCTCATACTCCTGTACACTTGCCATCCAATTTTAATCACTGACGTCCACGGAGAGTTGTTGGAAAGCTGTATATGCCATATGACTGTTTACTCATATATAGTATATATCATATATGAGTGTATATGTCATATATATCACATATACAGTCAACGAGGGTCTGTCATTTACAGATAACATATACACAGTCAATAAGTGTATATATCACGTATAACATATATACAGCCAATGAGTGTATATATCATGTACATATTTCACATATATATTCAGAGAGTATAAATATTCTATACATCATATATACTGTCAATGTGTGTATACTGTATGTTAAATATGAATGTCTATATCATGTATAACATATAACATATATACAGTCAGTCAGTTTCTACTATCTTCTATACAGAAAATGGATTATTTAACTCCTTTGTGATTGTAGCCACTCACTTCTGTTCATACAGTTTGTGGATTCATGTTACGGTGGAGGATCTTGGGGGTAACTGGGGGTTCTGGAGCTTGCTGTTGCTTTTATCAGTCTGTTGCTTGTTGATTTATCCACAATTATATTATTATTATTATTATATTATTACATATTAACAACATGGGAATGAAGTCACTGTTACAGTTGGATTGTAGTGGTTCAGCTTTTGTATCTTGAAGTGTAGCATGGGTAATGTGTATGGTTAGGTTGTGTAATTACATGAGTAAAAACTGAGGCTGTGTTGTTACATTGTTGTTGCATGCATTATTAATGTGTAACTACTGAGTTATTACACTGCATTCTCATGTAGGTTTTAATAAAAAGACCAATTGATGCCTCATAGTCATACACACTGATGGCGACATGCGGACATGGAAATGTGACAGTGTTACAGGTGAAAACAGGTGATTTCCAGAGACGGGCAATGTTGGATGCTGTTGTGCTCATGGCTGCCTAGAAATGTATCTCTTTGGCTGACATCACAAGTTGCCTGACTGAAAACAAAGAGAAATCCGGTTTGCCGTTGTCTGTCATGTAAACGCAGCATTAGTGACACTTAATTTAGGTGGGAGAGGAATGGCTTAGCTTCTAAGAGATGGCTAATTTGTTGCACTGTTAATCCGAGGCAACGCAAGACTGCACTAGTGTGGTATTAATAGTAGTAGGTAATGACAGTGTATGTTTATGTGTGTGTTGCAGGGCAGTGAGGAGGGAGACGTGGATAAGAATAAGTGCTGCACGCTGTGTAACATGTCCTTCACCTCAGCTGTAGTGGCTCAGTCTCACTACCAAGGCAAGATCCACGCCAAGAGAATCAAACTACTGCTGGGAGAGCAACCTGCCATCACAGCTAAAGGTAAGCAAACACACACATACACCTTATGCAAAGACAGCGCAAGCAAGCACACACACACACACCCCACACACACACATGCATACAGGATACAAATCTAAATAAATGAGTGGAACTACGTGATGCAGTTAAAGAACTTCCCAACATGCCCAGTTGACCTTGATCTCGGATCAAGGTTCAACTGACTCTGAAGCCGGAGCCACAAAGACGTTTCAACTGGCTAGTGTTTTAATAGGAACAGTGATTGGAGTGTGCATTCAGACCTCAGTGTGCATCAGAACATGATGCTTATGCATTACTGCCGAACATAGGGTCAACTGTTCCTCAGTTGACCAAGAACGTCAATGCAGGACATGATCAGACGCAGCAAGAACAGTTGGATAGCGAGAGTTATTGGAGATGAACCCTTCACCGTGTTCTCCAGGTTTGGGCGAGTGGATGTGCAGGTCTTGACCCTTGTGGTGATGCAGTCAGGTACCTGTGTTTGGTCTTTGCTGGCACTTGTCCCTTAAGTAGGAAAGGTCCATGCAAATCAGGACGAAGTTCTTCTGACTGATCCCCTTTATCCTATGTTGAACTAGTTCTATCCTGGTCTCTTCCATGCTGACAATGCCCCCCATCCAGAGGGCAAGAGGGGTCATCAGATGCTCTGATAAGTAAGAAACGTATGAGTTGAAGCTTTTCATTAACTGGGCCTGCTCAGCATCATTCAAGCCACAGAGCATGCTGGGAAGGTCCTTAATTGTATCTGCAAGTCTACAATGGCATCTACAGTGCTCCGCTTCCACAGGGCTTGATGGGTCAAAAGGTCAATGAGTTTGAAACAGGGGCAAACCATAGACTGGGTGAATCTACGGCATTGAAGCTGTTCTAGTGGACTCAACATCTCACTAAGACACTTTCCTGCAACAGCAAAGAGTACAGGTATACACACACACACACATAGACACCCAGAACATCTGCTCATGTGCTCCTTTCTGTTAACGCACACTGAGCTGAGAGGAAAACAGCAGGTGGCCACATCAGCTGTGCGTTCCAAGGTCCTAGAGGTTACTCCGGGAGTGTGCGTTTGGGCTGAAGCGAGCGTATTGTGTAGATTTAATTATATCACTCCATCTCTCCTGCTGATACCAAGGCCAGACCAGCTGCTTCGGACCACCTCCCTCCCACAAAACTACTATGCTAGCATAATGACACCATTGGACACCTCAACACCGTAGCTTCTCTTATCTGTATAGGTCAGTGTTTCTCAACCCTGGTCCTGGAGGCACCCTGCCCTGCACACGCTCTCCCTGCTCCCAACACACCTGATTCAACTCATCGGTTCATTAACAAGCCCTTTTGGAGTTGCAGGGGTGCATCCAGGACCAGGATTGAGAAACACTGGTATAAGCTTTCTGAAAACATCTTACACAATGAATTGTGGTAGCCGGCTACTTAACCACTGCCAGGTGAGGGTAAAGAGGCATGTTTACACATGAATGTGCAGTCAGGCTCACAAATTGAGTCACTGTGTTGTTGGTTTTCATCAGCTTTCTCTCAGTGATATTGCTTGAATGTCAGTGAAAGGTCAATGGTCAGTTGCGTCGTTTCAATGAAATTAAGTGGGCTGTGAATTTTGTTCACAAGTGTTTGTTTGGTCAGTATAGTCTCGTTGAGTAAAATATTTTTTGGCTCCTGGGAGAAAACGTATTTGCATATTGTATGAAACTACCCAATGAAACCACCTATGAAACTACCCAGTGAAACCACCTATGAAACTATCCAATGAAATTACCTATGAAACTACATAATGAAACTTCCAAATGAAACAACATATGAAACTACCCAATGAAACGATCATAATAAACTACCCAATTAAAATACGCATGAACAACATTTGGAACTATGCTAACAAACTACTCAATGGAGCCACCTATGAAACTACCCATTGAAACTACCCTATAAAAATACCCAATGAAAACACCTATGAAACTACCCAATGAATCTACCAAATGAAGCCACCTATGAAAGTACCAAATGAAACCACCCAATGAAACCACCTAAAACTCTGCCCAATGAAACCCCCTGAATGCTGAGCAAAGTTGCTACCTCTGAAACTACCCAATAAAACTACTTAATGAAACTGCCTATAAAACTACTCAAGGAAACTACTCAATGAAACTACTCAATGAAACTACCAAATTAAACAACCTATGAAACTACCCAATGAAACTACCTAAAACTCTGCCCAATGAAACCCCCTGAACGCTGAGCAAAGTTGCTACCTCTGAAACTACCCAATAAAACTACTTAATGAAACTGCCTATAAAACTACTCAATGAAACAACTCAATGGAACCACCTATGAAACACCCAGTGAAACTACCCTATAAAACTGCCCAATGAAAATACCCAATTAAACTACCAAATGAATCTACCAAATGAATCTACCAAATGAAACCACCTATGAAACTTCCCAATGAAGCCACCTATGAAAGTAACCAATGAAACCACCTAAAACTCTACCCAATGAAACCACCTACGAAACCACCCAAAAATCCTACCCAATGAAACTACCCTATGAAATATTAGTATCAGTGCTAGTTGCAGAGTTTAAATACAACAAGCATGCTGAGGTTTCTCAAAGCCACCATGCATCTGGGTATGAGGGAGAGGGCATGCAAGGATGTCTCAGAGAGGGTATGTGCTCTGTTCTGGCTGGATGAGGGTCATCTGGACGAGCACATGAACGAGCCGCACTGGGTCATTCTTTCACTCCACATCAGCGTCCACTGCCTGCTGGCCTACAGGGCACATTGACCCAAGAGCTGAAAGAAGAGCACAGAGAGAGTCTGTGCGTGTGTGTGTACACGTTGTCCAGAGCTACAGGAAGTAGGGAGGGGATATAAGGGGAGCTCAAAAGAGGCAGTCAGCCAGAAGCTTTCAAGCAGACTAGACTCTGTCGATTTGTTTGTGTGTGTGCGTGTAAGCATGTGTCTCGCCTTGTGCACAGTGTTTACGAGCCTGAGAGACAGCACTGCCGCATCGGCTGCTGTCTACAGAGCGCTGCCGCAGTCAGAGACCACCCTTCGTTCAGTTCATTTGAAGTCAAAGTGGCCATTAAGTACAAGTAAGTGTCAAAACCTCCAAAGTTCAATCTTAGTAAGTTTTCACGCAAGACCCAGGTCCACTGGCCCAGTGAGTTTGGTATGTTTGGTCTGGTGTGAAAGCTGTTTTCGAGGCCGGTAGTGGTCCAGAGCACCCATCTCTAGACCTTCTGAAATCGGTGGTCTGAGTTTCACTTCTAGTAAACTCTGGTGGGGTCTGCTGCAGGTGTGGAAGCTATCGGCTTCCGGTGCTGAATGTGGGATTGCAGGATTGGTTTTGTAACATGGCTATTTAGACTGATTGTGTCACCTCCCTGTCCAAGGCTAGTCATATGGTAGTCCAGTGTTATCACTGTTGTGCATCAGTATATGCCTTAATGAACCATACTGTCATAGGACTGGAACAAGGTCGCTGTAATAAGCTCACCTTTGTGGAGTTTCTCACGTCTGGCGCTGTCCTGCATGGCTAAACATCTTCTCATACAAGAACAGCTCCTTTGTGTGCGACTGCACAGTGAAACACCCCAAATGCAGTGTTCCCCATTGCTTGAGCCAAACAAGCCCAGAATTGGTCCTGAATGTGGATGGAAGTATTCAGTATAAGTGTGAAAACGCCCTTTAGAAGCTGGTTTAGCATTTCCGCTTCTTGCCACCCAAGTAACCCAAACACATTCAGTGATGCTGAGGTTCTGGACTCTGGGGTGGTCAGTCAACAGCTACACATCTTTTCAGACCTCTGCGTTGAGGTGGAAGGATGGACAGAGGAACCTGTGAATGTTCTCAGATCTGAAGCAAGAGTTGAGCTTGATGTAGTGAGGAGCTCACTTGATGCACTGAAGAACTTCTTGAGCAGGTACACGTTCTTTCAGACCTTCATAGCGTTGAGGTGTCTGCTCATAGTGGAAGGATGGACAGTGGAAACTGTGGATGTTCTCAGATCTGAAGCAGGAGTGGAGCTTGATATTGATATCCAAGCTTTGTTTATCTAATGGGGACAGTTTCGGATGTCTACTAGGTCTAGCCCGAATCCCATTTTACCATATATTCCCAAATGTTTGAACTCCAGTTTTGGAAGTTCCTGATTTGCCTTTCCTTACGCAAGTGGATTCTTTTCCATCCTATCTCTTTACAAATACCTCCTGGAACATGAATAACATAACAGCATTCCACATACTGGAGTAATCCTGAATATGTTTCAATGGAATGAAAGACAGAAATAGGGAAAGACTGATACAAACAAAGAAAGACAGGTATCTAAAACACAGATATAGAGTGCTTGGCTTCAGACAGCAATAAAACAGGAAAACCCGGAGGCAGCGAGTCCTTCTGCGGCTCGCCTCAAACCTGATTTCCTCTCTATGGGACTCCACTATATTGAAGCAGGAGAGGCACTGACTGTTCCAATTATGTCTCTGAGCTGATGCCTTTGCTCACGGTGCCTTCCAGCACGTACAGCCTGCCTATAGCGTGGACTCTCTCTTTACCCCTGTAACCTTGGGAAGGTTTCAAGGAGCTTTCATTCTGCTTGCGTAGTGTACCTGCTGGGTTGCCAGTACTTTAGCGCTTAAAATATGGAGCTATATCCAGTTTTGTGGCCAGAAACAGACCATCGGTGAAGGGCTAGTAGTCCTGGTCGTGCAGAAACCTGGTTCGACACCACCTAACATCACACTAAACAGATAGAATAAAGAAACTAGCACTGACTGGGCTTCCTTTTTGGAAGAGAGGGACGGGAAGAAAAGTCAGGCAGGTTTCATGTTAACACGGTCAGCAAGAAAAGTGACACTAAGGTAGACTATTCACCAAGCTATGGTGGCAAGTGATGTTTGCCATCTATTGCTCAAAGTCAAAGCAAACTTCAGTGATAATGTTGGGGATGGTGCATAAGTCCCACCTCTTTTTTGCTCGGCTATTCAGTCAAGACAAGCTCGGCCATCTGAACACTAGCCTAGTTTTCTTGAGTGTGAAGTGGGTGTGTCAGAGTAGGACGGCACACAAGGGGCAGATACATACAGTTGCAGGTGCAGAAGAATATGTTCCTTGGGGCAATCGGGATACGCGCCACAATGGGCCTGAAATTAAGGTTCAATTGCATCTTCTCACAGCTCCACCCATTAACAGCTCGCTCAGCGTTTACATGACCTGTTGAATTCAGACTAAAAGTAATTGGAGGCAACATATCACCAGAAAGCTGTGGTGTCCACTCCTATCATAAGAAACAAGGAAATGCATAGTCCCTCCTTTTTGCACTTTACTCCCTACGAGTATGGCAAGAAACGTGAGTTCAGCATCAAACTTCCTCTCCAAGAGCGTCTCCAGCGGTGGAAAGCAGCACCAATGTTAACTCTCATTCTGCTTCTGTTCATATCACTTCTATTGTTTGCTGCTGAACGTGGTTTCTTGCCGAGAACAGGCAGCAGCAGTCACTCGCCAAGAGCTTCAGCCATTGTAACATTTACAGACCCTTTCATTGACTACCTGCCCTTAAATGATCTAAATGGGAGCTGGAAATTCAACATGATTGACCAGAGGTTAGCAAACGCTGTCGGATCAGCAGAGCTACTTCTTCATCCTCTCGTGTTGAACTGATTCCATTCCACACTACAGTGACTCACTATCGCCTCTTTAGGTACAAAGTAGTATTACGAGCCAGGATGGGTTGGCGCAAGCTGGTTAGCATGCTAACTTCAGAACCATTGACCAGTGGTTGCTTGCACACAGAGGAATTTGACCTCCACATTTAACCCATCCGTGAAGCGAAACAACCATATACAAACTAGAGGGCAGTAAGCACACATGCCCAGAGCAGTGGGCAGGCCTATCCCTGGTGCCTGGGGAGCAGTTGGGGGGTTAGATGCCTTGCTCAAGGGCACTTCAGTCATTTCCTGTTAGTTCAAAACTGGCGACCTTCTAGTCACAAGGCCGGATCCCTAACCTCCTGGCCACAACTGCCCCCAACTGCGGTCTACATCTAGCAGACTGACGTTTCAAAGGGGAAGGGAGGTTGATGCAAAGCTGCATGTGTAATATTTCCCCCCCACTTTTTGCAGGATCCTCTTATTTTTTTGCACTCAGGCTTGTGGATCTGGCTAGAACTAGAACAAGACAGGAGCACTCTAGTTTTGGGAACCAATATGGCTTGCTAGAATTTAAGCAAGACAGGAGCAAGTGTGACTTGTGGCCAAGACGACATATGGCTACCCTTCATGGGTACAATCATCAGCCTCAAGCGACTGGAGGTTAAATGCCATGCTCAAGGGCATGGCAATGCTAGCTGCATGTTATCAGCTGGGATCGTAACCTTTCAGCTCCAGGGTTTTTGGACTGCCTGGTTTTTGCCGACCCGTAACGGAGGCCAACCCAAGAGGAGATTGCATACACGCACAGATGCTTTCCCTGGCTCTGTGTACCAAGGCAGAGTTGCTGGTTATGCTGTTTAGCACTCATTAATCAACTTTCTCAATGGCCTATCTCGGTGCATATGGCTAAACAAGGCAGCACAATCCATCACCACCGGTGTTCAGCATCGCGTACATGAGTTTACGACTCAAGATGCTGAAATCGAGCTTCAGATCACACCTCCAGCATGGCAGCAAAGCAGCTCAGCTTGGTGATAATGATTCAAGCAATTAAGCATTTTACTCACATGTTTACGAGGCCAAGATGGAGGCTACTTATGTCGTCGTCCTATTGTTGGAAAACTGTCAGAGTTGCTGGTTTGCTAACTGTTATAGATGATTAATGCTAGCAATTACTGATGGACATGATCGTGAGTTATGCTACATCCTCTCTCAGGATTAAGGACGGCATCCAGCAGGATCTGTATTGTTTGCTCTATTGTTTATTGTAATGATATTCACGCGACACATGAACAGGACAACACATCTGCTGTTGGATGATAGGATGGTGCTCTTGTTGCAGTGCTTCTTGGACCATAAAGGAACCTTCAGTTTGGTTCATCCTGGTTTAGCATGTCTCAGCACATTCATGCTGGTTTAGCATGGCTTAGCCGATTCCAACACTGCTCTATTTCTCTAAGTGCCACAGTCCACCATTGTGCTGTACTATGACTGCATTAAATGAAACCCAGTTTGTGTTTGAGTTAGTTAGCTGATACTAAACATTGTACACTCACTAAATGGTGTCGCTTTCATTCAATCTGTATGTGTAGAATATTAAAGTGAACTCGATGTTCCTATGTGGGACAGCTGAGCTTTCCACAACTGGCTGTGCAAGTTGATATAGCAGTTCATATAGCAGTAAATAGCGAATTTTATCTGTTTATTTCAGCCTGGATCATCACAGTTCAGCACGGTTCAGCCTGGATCATCANTAAAACTGACCCCTGTGGTACACCACAAGAAATACCAAAAACTACTTCGCCTGTTTGTTGTTGACCAGTTTCATTCCAAGTTTCCCCTGACGAATCCGGTATGAATCTAGTTATCCCACCAAATTTGATCAAGCATTTCTCCACTGTACAAGACTTGAGATTAGCAAATCGGGATACCACTTGAGGATATGTGTCGGCTCATGGTCCAAAATGTCAAGTCTCCTGATTACCCACTTGGGCATTGATTATCTATAATTGGTACAGCTGATAGGCCTACTAGAACTCCCGATCCCAGGTTTACCAAACCGCTACACAGGTCCTGAACAAATGATTAGGTTAGCTTCCTGCTTTTCTGCTTTGTTCAGCGTATGCAGAAAACTTTAGCTTCATTGTTGTGGCAGTGCTGTGTTAGCTTCCCACGGAAAAGAAGTGCAGCTGCGACTGCAGGTCCCAAAAGGGAGCATCGTCTACCTTACCAGACTCAGAAAGTGCTTTCATCCTATTCTGTTTGATCCAGCAACTTCTGTTCCTTTATGTTATTAGTCAAAGATAATGGACTGGATACAGCAATCATTCTCACACAGCTCTCGCTGCTGGTCTTTGGAAGCTAAAGCTAGCCTGTGTACTTACCTTCATTAGAAACTCTTTACCTTGTAGGTCCACCGTGCATGGTGGCAGATGGGCTGCAGTCTGTAGTTGTCAGTGGTGGACTGTGACTAGTAGAGTTAGGTCATAATAGCTGGGGTGCCCAATCCTGGTCCTAGAGATCTACCACTCTGGAGAGTTCAGATCCAAGGCTCCAATTATACTCAAATGAAGGCCGTACTCGGATCAGGTGTGTTAGATGAGGGTTGGAGCTAAACTCTGCAGGGAGGTAGATCTGCTGGACCAGGATTTGGGCAGCCCTCTGTTAGAGTTTGATGGAACCTGACTGCTCATGTCAGGTTTTGGACGTGCTGGGCAGCACGGTGGCCCAGTGGGTAGCGCTTTAGCTCTACAGCAAGAAGAGCCTGTGTTTGATTCCCGGGTTTCCCGGGATTCTCCAAGTGCTCCGGTTTCCTCCCACAGTCCAAAGACATGCAATCAGGTGAACAAAAGATGCTAAATTGCACCCCTTAGGTGTGAATGTATATGTCTCTAAGCCTACAACTATCTTAAAATTAGAATATATGAGAAATATAAGATATATCAACTAGACTTGTCAGTTTATCATTTTTTGAAGTGTGGGTCTAACTCCAATTCTAATTCATTTGGTTTCAATTCAACCCAAAATTTCTGGCCTGATTAAAACTCCTGTAGGCCTTGATTTTAGGCTATAAATGTTAATGTCAAAAATGTCAACGCTTACCTTTATGATAATGCTAATATCTGATAAAGGGACATCTTAAAAGTCTCATTTTTAGATAACTTAAGGCTAATTTTAAGATTATTTAACTTCTATCCAGCCATTTTTTCTCATTTTACATGGTCTTAGTAAGCCAAATTCAGTATATTTTTAGTATATTAGCAGAAAATGTGACTTGTTTTAAGCACACTTCTTTAAAATAAGCAAAATTATTTGCCAACATAGTAAGGAAATTCAACAAACTAAAATGACTTAAAACAAGTAAAAAGTAAAAAATAAACTGTTAGAAATAAATTAAATAGTCTTAAAATAAATTAGCCTAAAACAATCTCAAAATAGGAAATAAGATATATCAACTAGATACAAGACCATTTTTCATGCCTAGATGTAACTCACCTGTACATATCTTGTACTGACTGTCGACATCATACTCTGATGGCCTATACCATCAGTATTTAGCTGACTGCCAAAATCATCAATATTTGTGTAGCTGGTATAAGAGAACAGTAACTGTGCAGTATCAATTCAGTTCAATTCAATTCAATTAAACTTTATTATCATTATACCAATACAGGGTTGTACAGTATAACACAACACAGTCAGGCTCCTCCTTCTCCAGTGGAGTTACAAGAATATAAGTGTGTATATATATATATATATATATATATATATACAGTGTAGAGCAAAGACAAATAGACAAAAACAATGTGTGTAAACAGTACAGTACGTGTAAGTACGTGTACAGGACATGTGCAAAGTGTAAGAGCAGTATCAGTCAAGTATGTGGTTGTAAACAGTATAGATATATAAAGTGTACAGTGCAGGTAGGAGAAGCAGCTTAATGTTCAGGTAACAGCTAAACTGCTTAGTACAGATGTTCAGTATAGATAAATAAATACACAGCTGGGATGTTCAAGTATAAAGTGCGGTGCAAACAGTCCTGTGAGGTAGTGGAGCCCAGTGTGTGCTGGGGGATCCGGTGTGTGCGCTGCCGGTGTGACCAGTTTGACAGCTCTAGGGTAATATCTTTCAGTAACTGTGTAATATATATCTGTGCAATTGCACATGTACAGTTTTCATAGTTTATTTTATTTTAGAGAGATTAATTTATTTTTTGTAATTTCTTACATTTTGTATTTCGTCTGCCTTCTGCTCTGTATCTGTTTACTGTATATTCTGCTAATGTAACGATGGAACTTTCCCCATGGGAGATAATAAAAGGCCATCTTATCTTATATATCATTTTTTGCAGGGTAATAGCATGTTAGCACTAAGCTAACTCTGGTGCACATTATCGTGCTGGCCATTGTATATTAGAGTGTGCATGTGAAGCTTGTAAGAGGCATTAACATGTATTTTACCTTTACAGTTTTACAGTGAATCATTAAAGAACCCTGACCATCCATCTCCCGCCACTGTTCTCCATTTCTAACGGCTGATACCTGAGCCGAGTCCCAAACTGTGCCCTATTCACTATAAAGTACACTACTTGGGGGTCCGTGGTATACCCTGGTGGATAATAGATATCCATAATGCACTGTTATGGATATTCGGTTTCATATTATAGTGTTCTAGATAGATCTATATCCAGATTTTGGAATCTGGTGTATAGTGATTAGGGAACCATTTTGGACACTGTGCTGGTTGGACTATGGCTCGTATGCATAGATTCACAGTCAGAGAGGTATCTAGGAGTTCCAGAAGGTCATTTTTCTCAGGCAAATGATCCTAACCGGTCATTTCCTAGTTATGTTGGTAGTGAAACCAATGTGTAAGAGTATTGCTACAACACAACAAGCATGGTGGTCCAGTTCTGCAGTGGACTGGTGGTCTGTCCAGGGTGTTTCCTGCCTTCTGCCCAGTGAGGATTGGGATAGGCTCCTGTAACCTCACAGCCGCTACTCAAAAGAATACGCAGCTCAGGAGATCCAATTAATGGTCCAATTAAGTCAAAGGTGCATAAACTGCAGACATGCATTGAGATCCCAAAAGATTCGTCCCCAGAATTCTAAAATACAATCAGGGATTATTTGCATTTTAGTGCCGGAAAGAAATCAAGACGTTCCAGGCGGCTTTAAAAGAGTTTTAGGAACTCTTTCTACAGGAAGTATCTTCATTACGTTAGTCTTCATTACGCACTCCTATATCGTGCAGGTGTCTGTTTATCAGCCGGAACTCTCAGGGAAAAATGACTTTCCCTTCCTGCACCTCCTGATTGCCTCAAGTGTCACCCGGAGTTACCTGGAGTTCTCCCGCTATTTCCGCTCCTAAAGACTCATTAAAGTTTCAGAGCTGCCGGTGTCACTGGCTGATGCCTTTGTTTTGTTCGACATAATGTGGTGAGCAGGAAACCGGGCCAGAACATGGTGTCCTCTGCAGTTTAAACTGCGGCCAAGTGCTCATTAGCTGAACTTTTGCTCGGGATTGAGAGGCTGAAGCATCTGGATATGTTTATACTTAGAGCAATCTTCCCCGGATTCACTGAGAACATTAGGCTGGCTATGTGCAACCAGCGTATCTTTGTATCCGGAGGTCTACATTTTTTCTTTTTCCCCACTTTCATTAAAAATGCTTTGTCCCCCTCAGGCATCATGAACCAGTCGCTGTTATTAGACTCTGTCCGTGATTAGAACCTGTACTGTTTTTAAACCATTCCCGTAGAATTAATCTCAGCCCTGTTCTTCTGCCAGCTCTAATCCCATTGCCTAAAAATACACCCCTCTCCACAGCCGGAGATGCCCAGAAGCCCGCTAAGTGCTTTTAAAGTGCCTTTCTGTGCAGGATGAGCATCTGGTCTGCCCGTCAGCTGGGCGTAAGTGGTGTCGCAAGCACCTTCCGGATATCAGGGCGGCTTCCTTTCCTGTGAGAAGACTCTAATGTAGACAGAGATATCTTTAGTGCCTTAACCTTAACATTGTCAGGATTCTGCCAGATGCATTTGGATTGGCTATTCCCACTTCCAGAGACCCTGCCGATCATATACTTCTTTTCCCAAGGGACTGTTTATGGTTGGATATCAGGGCAGCTTCCTTTCCTGTGAGAAGACTCTCCCATAGCCAGGGAGTCTGATATCTTGAGTGCCTTAACCCGGCCACATTGTCTTGATTCTGCCAGTTGCACTCTGATTGGCTATTCATACATCCAGAGACTCTGCCCATCATATTCTTCTGTTTCATGAGGGACTGTTTATGTCGTGGCTCTGTTTTCTAGATTGTCTCCTTCTATACATCATGCCGAATAGCAGGCTTGTGACTGGCCATTTTGCGTGTCAGGTGAATTTAATTTTCCTGCAGTAGTAGGCGGTTCCTGGCCACGTTGATAAGGGAAAGGTACCCGACTCTCTCTCTTGAGTGTCTCGTAATGCCGTCAAGAGAGGATGTGGGATTTTCATGCACAAATCTACAATAGACTTTAGGTAACTGGCTGGCTAGCTAACAAGACTGCTATACAAGACTGCTATACTGCTATCCACGCTAACAAGAATCTCCTGGCTAGCTAACAAGAATCGCCACTGAATGCCCAAAACTGAGGGGTAGGACTCTCTGGGGTGCAAATCTGAGTCAAGTCTCCTGTTTTGCTTGTAGTTTGAACCCATGATAACCATGATGTACCTGCAAGAATTACGTGGCTGTAAATTACTGCTCTAGACCAGTGTTTTCAACCTTGGTCCTGGAGGCACTACTATTCCAATGAGAATCCCCATTGAAACAGAGGGAAGGCCTACGTAGTAAGGAGGAAGGGGTAAATTCTGGAATTGGGCCCAAGTGAAATATCTCATTTCTAAATATTGACTTGTGAATCCAAGTCAAGGTTTCTAAGTCAAATCCTGACTTTCCGAGTGGAATTCCGAGTGAAGTCTCTGAGGTGTATGGTGAAGGTTGACTTGTGAGTCCAAGTCAGGGGCAAGGGGTAAAATGGGGTGACTAGGCTGAAGTGGAATTTCTCATTTCTGAATGTTGACTTGTGAGTCCCGGTCAAATCCTGACTTTGTAAGGTGCAAGTCCGAGTGAAGTCTCGAGTCTCTGAGGTGCATGCTGAAGGCTGAATGCTGGTGAGTCCAAGTCAAGCTTCTGAGTTTCTGAGGTGTGAATCTAAGTCCAGTCTTGAGGGTCTCAGGTGTGAATCGAAGTCAAGTCTTGAGTCTCTAAGCTATGAGTCCAGGTCAGTTCCTGACTTTCTGAGGTACCTGTCCCAGTCAAATCTCAAGCAAGTCTCTGAGATGCAAATCTGAGTCAAGTCTCCGAAGTTGCTACAAGAATTACATCACTGTAAATTCCTGCTGTAGTCCAGTGCTTCTCAACCCTGGTCGCAGAGGCACCCTGCCCTGCACATTTTGGTGGATTCCTTGCTCCGGACACACCTGATGGTACAACTTATCCGCTCATTAACAAGCCCTTTCAGAGTTGCAAGGGGTGTGTTAAAGCATGGACTCCACTAACATGGCCAGGGCAGGGTGCCTCCAGGACCACGTTTGAGAAACACCACTCTAGACAGTTGCAAAATTGACAGGCAAAGGTGCAGAAACGTGCAGAAACCACACGTTTTATATACTAAAGTCTTTGGTCCAGTGTCCAAGTCGAGTTGCAAGTCAATTAAAGGCAAGTCTGTTCGATTTCAGGCAAGGAAACCCCTCCCAGGTGGAGCTGAGGCAATACTGGAGTCCACTCTTAACAGCTGGCCAAAATCCGAGCAGAGAGGCGCATAGATTAACGGGAGCACAGCCTTCCCCAGCCGACCATAAAGACATTAACTAAAACTGAGGCGGCTCTAATGGATGACTTTAGTGTTCGAGGCTTCTGCAAGCTAAGGCAGGGAACTTAATTTGAGCACCACAGAAGTGGCATTAAGGCAGGAGCGAGGCTGCTGTAATTACATTGGGTGAGACAGTAGTGCGGGGGGAAGATATTGATGATGACAAATAACGCTACCCAGGACTGCCAGCCAAGAATTCAGTTTTGTTCTTCTTTTTTTGGAAAGCTAAATGTTTTTTTTGGCACTCATAAAGAGTCAGAGATGAGTGCACACAGCGAAGATACCATCTTGCAATCATATGCATATCAGACTACAGACTGTAGTCCATCTGTTTCTCTGTATACTTTATTACCCTGTTCTTCAATGGTCAGGACCCCCACTGGACCACCACAGAGCAGGTATTATGTGGGTGGTGGATCATTTTCAGCACTGCAGTGACACTGACGTGGTGGTGGTGTATTAGTGTGTGTTGTGCTGGTGTGAGTGGATCAGACACAGCAGTGCTGCTGGAGTGTTTAACCACTGAGTCCACTCTATTAGACACTCCTACCTTGCTGGTCCACCTTGTAGATGTACAGTCAGAGACGAAAGCTCATCTGCTGCTGCACAGTGCAGTGTTGGTCATCCTCTAGTCTTTCATCAGTGGTCACAGGATGCTGCCCCACGGGACGCTGCCCCACAGTACACTGCTGTGCTGGATAGTTTTGGTTGGTGGACGATTCTCAGTCCAGCAGTGACACTGAGGTGTCCAGCACCACTGCCGTGTCTGATCCACTCACACCACCACCACGTCAGTGTCACTGCAGCGCTGAGAAGGATCCACCACTCACATAATACCTGCTCTGTGGTGGTCCTGTGGGGGTCCTGACCATTGAAGAACAGGCTAATACAGTATACAGAGAAACAGATGGACTACAGTCTGTAACTGTAGAACTACAGAGTGTCCTATATGGTCAGTGGAGCTGATAACATGGACAGTGAGTGTAGATACGAGGAGGTGTCTCTAATGAAGTAGCTGGTGGGTGTACAGTGTTTGGCTTGCTTTATACAGCATATTTGAAGGCTACAGGACCTGTACACCATATTTAGCCCACAGTGTCTTTATTATATTAAACCAACAAACAGAAACTGTGCACTAAACTGGGCATTTAGGCTCTTTGCAGAATATGTAATCCTGCCGGGGGGTGTTCAAACCTTTGCACAGGATTGTGTTAGCCTACACTTGAAGGTTTCGACTCGTCAGCAATTGGTCGAAGCCGCATTTCAGCCTCCCCCTTTCCTCTTCGCAGCCCCTCAGGCAGAGTTGTCCCCTCCCCCTCTGAAAAAGCCACTATCAGCTAAAAAAAGAGCAATCCTGGTCCGGATTGAGCAAATATCCAAAGACGCCATGGCTTTTGTTTCCTGGAAACGACACTCTCCCTCTCTCTTTCTTCCTGATTGATGTGCTCCTCTAAGCAAGCATGCACCTGAATCAATACAGCCATGCTTCACTGCCAGCTTCGTCCTGCTATTCTTTGTGGTTTGTGCCTTTAAGCGTCTGCACTGTTCAAATTAGGGTGGCCACATGTCCAGTTTTAGGCCGGACTGTCAGGTTTTTCAACTCCCAGTCCTCCGTCCGGCACAGTACCTGGACAGGCGCCTATTAGTCCTTTTTTCAGGATGAACTGTTTAAAATGTTCACTCGCTAACAGTATTACTTGTGTCATTGACTCAAGCTGTGTCAAAAGACATGCCTTTCATTTCATTGGTTTATCAAGGTCATGTGACATCGTGACTCACCTAACCAGCTAACCGCAGGTCAGCCCTCCAAATGCTAGTCAATTAGTAAGCTCCTGTCTGACTCACAAAGGTCATCCATTCTACCCAATTAGGTGAGTAAAGTATCATTTATGTGTTATATAGATTAGATTATGATTTTAATTCTCCTTTTGGGGGTGGTGGGGGGGGGTGTCCTCCTTTTAGGGCTTATGAAAGTGGCCACTCTAGTTCAAGTATACCTCGTTTTTATAAACATCCCCCTATGCATGTTGCTTAGTATCTGGAGATATCCGTGCTTTCAAGCACCTCCGTGACCTACAATGGAGGAAAACCACAAATGAGCCAACTGGCTACCATAAAACACCTTGACTAAGGAAAGTTTCGGGTCCAAAACTGAGTACTGAGTTGCAGTGGAGCTTCTTACATTTACGGCATTAAGCACACACTAATTTCCAGAGAGACTTACAACCGTGCTTAGTGTTCCGTTGGAGAACGCTTTCTAGGTAGTACAAGAAGGTTAGAGTCTAAAACTCACCTTGAGCTCAGGCGGCGCCCGAACAAGGGCTAGTGCCGATACCTAGAAAGAAGACCACAGAGTTCAGTACAGCGGAAGAGCACTGCCTAGCACTCCCAAACCAGCGCTAATACCTAGATACCAAAAAGATTATGCTCAATGCCAAAACATCTATCAGTGCTTACTCATCTAAGTGCTTCACAAACAGACAGTCTTCAGTCTGCACTTGAAGACCCAGAGAGAGTCTGCTGTTCCAACAGCCAGTGGAAGTTCGTTCCACCATCTGGCCGCGAGCTGTATTTGAAGCTCGAAGGGCTTGAGGTACAGACCGACCATTGCCATAAGGTAGGGAGGGGCTGGTCCATTCCTGGCTTTGTAGGCAATCACCAGAGTTTAAATCTGATGCAGGCAGCTACAGGAAGCCAGTGAAGGGAGCGCAGTACATCTAACATCTATTAGCATAGGAAGTGAAGTTTGTTAGGCTCTATTCTTCTCTTTTTAGAACCTATTGGTCTAAAGTAGCACGGTGAACCAACCTCATCAGTGAGCTGAATACTACATATGAAGGGATCATTGAAGAGCATCCGAAGTGCAGATCCATTAAAGGGAACACAGTGAATGGGACTAGCCCAGGGATAATGTAATATCCCTAATATAGGAATACAAATGTGACACATGTTGAACAAATTCATCCTGAGGTCATCATAACTACTTGAGATGGATTGGTTTGACCACAGGAGATTCAATAACATACATCATTTTTTAAAGGGATCTGACTGACTGAAATCACTTTCATGATGTTGATATTGTAATACTTCATTTCGAGGCTCTTGACCTCTCACCTGGCCAGCCTGTGTTCAGTCAAACGATACGCAACATCACTCAAAGCACGCAAATCACCCCCTCCCCATGATGGCCTGGGCTCATCATGCCATAATATGAACCCTGTATTCTCCTCAGGCATGGCTAATTATAGTCATTGCTTCTAGGCTAGGCTAGAAGCAGTCTTATCTTATCTTGCAATATATATATATATATATATATATATATATGTATATATCGATATATATATATATATAGAGAGAGAGAGAGAGGCAAAGCTCCCCAATTAGCAACTGATTACCTCGGTGTGAAAAGAACTGAGCTGAAATTATC
Source organism: Semaprochilodus insignis (assembly GCA_034552555.1). Classification (NCBI taxonomy): domain Eukaryota; kingdom Metazoa; phylum Chordata; class Actinopteri; order Characiformes; family Prochilodontidae; genus Semaprochilodus; species Semaprochilodus insignis. The sequence goes on from CM067499.1 coordinate 1,820,219, forward strand.
CACCGCTGAATGAATAGCTCTGCTTCCACACCTCTATTGTGCCCCCGCCACCAAAGGGGGTGTGTTGCACGTCCCTGAATGGGTTTGAGTTTCGCAGTCATCTCCCAGTCGCGGCAGTTAATTGCAAGAATTAAAATTTGGTCCAAACCGAGTGCATTCTGTGTCAGGAAGCCATAAAACAGAGAAAGGAGGCACAATATTTCAGACGGAAGAAAGGAAATGCAAATGGTGGCACGGTGCAATTATGGTGGTGGGACAAAAGAATAGTTCCACTCGCATCACAGCGGTGCCCCACTTTCTGCACACGTGTTGATAAATGAAAGCAGTCTAATAACCAGCCTTGTGCCGAGGGAAGGGAAATAAACATTACAGACGCTTTCAGATTCCTGGTGGGATTTGGTCTCGTCCCAGTGGTCATAAAATGGCCACCACCTAAACAAATCTGATAGCAGATCCCATTTGACCCCGTTGGTTTGTGATTAGGTCTTCAGTTAGTTTGGCAAGTTGGGCAACATACTCATTGCACATACGCAAAGGAAGAAGTGTGGGATTGCAGTGCCTTTGGGAAGGAAGATAAAGGTTACCAGGAACAATAAATGATAATACATTTAGACTGATATGATCAATATTTATTGAACTACACATACAGAAGTCTGTCTCTCAGTATGGCGTCGGGCCGCCGAGGTTGCTAGCATCCCAGACATCTCGGCATGGAGCTGTAGAGGTTCCCAATGGTGTCCTGTGATAATCCATCCCATGCGGCTTGAATATTCTCACACAGTTCCTGCAGATGGTGTGGTAGGGGTGGAGATGGTGTGACTTTCTGGACTAGAACACGTGACAACAAACCGTTCATCTTGGCGCTGACCACGGTGCCTCCATACACCGATTCGTTGATCGTCTCCATCAAGACAAAAGCGGGACTCGTCACTGAAGATGACCCGCTGCCATTCTGAGTCACTCCATGACAGTCTGGCACGACACCATTGCAGTCTTTGGTGACGTTGACGTGGTGTTAAGGGCAGTCGTCATAACGGTCTGCGTGCATGTAGTCCTGCATTGTGCAGCCGTCTGCCAAGGACGCTGGCACTAACTAAGGATGACTCATGGAGGACATCGCTGCTCACTGAATGTCGCAATTGTAGCAGTTGGGTCACTTTGTACATATTGGACAATTTGTCTGTTCTCTCTCTCTCCATCATTTGTGTAGGTCTCCCAGATCCTTCATGTCGCTGGTGCGTGTTTTTTCTATCCACTGCTGCCAACAGCATGCCATGGTAGTATCCACATGACCGTCCCGCTTCTCAGAGCCCTACGATGCGCTCAAGCTCTTCCAGCTGCTCGAATTGCTTTTGAACTCTTCTCTGAGACATACCAACACAACAGCACGAGTCAGAATGGAAAGCATGCGCAACAGGGCGACCTTATATAGCCAGTCAGGTACAGTGATAAGGCTCGTCCCTGCTTACGTCACATGCACAGCTGAGCGTGAAACTTGAATCATTTACATGCCTCGCGATGTCAAACCTACCCACCAAGTTTCATTCTTGTCAGTTGATTTAAGATATTGTGGTGGGTGACCCACGGGTCCCATAGGGGTCACGCGTGAATGCAGATCTCCACATGGTGATCATTATGGCACCCCTTCCTCAAAATACAGCCTGTGCTTGTGTTGCGTTATGAATTGCGCCTGTGTGAAACCATGTTAGCCTAGCCTTAAGCACTTGCACTCACTTGCACTCATGTATTTGCATGCAAGATGTTCCTGGCTGTACACTGACTCCCATCAGGCTTCTTAGTTCCTGATTTAGGGGGTGGGGGGGGGGGGGATTTTGAGAAATGGAGCTTCTTCTATTCACGCCTGTGCTACTTTGGTCCCGTGTAGTCCCCTCCTCCAAAATGCCTGATGGACACTGATGTGCTCCAGCACCCGCCGCCCCGTTCCTACCATAACACCCCCTGTCACACAATAGGATCAGACACTGTCTGGTCTACTCGGGCTATGGTAAACCATGTTTTTGTCAGGCTGGGTCATGCTGTGGAGCGTTAGAGCGGATTAATGGGAGCGCATGGCAAGGCCAGTCAGCCCGACGATAAGGCTAACGACCGTGCATGACAGGCACATAAGGAGGAGGACCAATCGGCTCGGTGCTAATGACCGTGCATGAGAAGCACATAAGGACTTGGGTCAAACGGCCCTGCTAATGCTAACGGCCATGCATGACAAGCAGATAAGGAGCAGCTCGGCGCTAATGGCCATGCATGAGGAGCAGCAGGGCTGATGGGCTCTGCGCTGACGGTAACGGATGTGCATGAAGAACCGAGCGAGCGGCGGTAGGGAGAAGTAAGGTCATTGGGTTTCTTGTGTTTTTCCACGATTGTCAGCCACGATTGCTGGGCTTCCTGCTTGTGTGACAGATTAAGACAACAGCTTGTTATTTACAGGCCTGTGGCTGTGCTGCAGAGGGCAAAGCCAGGCTGCAGGATCCATCACAACACATGGGGGCCAGTAATTGCCATGTTCCTTTCGCGTTCGCCCTTTTTTAGCTGTTGGATTCTCGTTTTTCTGGAGAACTTGCTGGAAAAGTGACGAGGCTTGCGGCGTGAGAAGTGCTGTTTCAGCCATTTAAGTGTACTTTTTGAAAGTGTATTCAGCAGGAACAATACACTTTATTAAATACTAGATAGAACTAGAGAGATGGGACAACTATAGAACAACCTAGACCAACACAACACATACTAACACACCACCACCACAGCAGTGTCACTGCAGTGCTGATCCACCACCCACATAATACCTGCTCTGTCCTGACCATTGAAGAACAGGGTAATAAAGTACACAGAGAAACAGATGGACTACAGTCTGTAACTGTAGAGCTACAAAGTGCTCCTATATGGTCAGTGGAGCTGATACAAAAGGTTGAAGGCCTGTAGAGCACATTAACTCATTACCCATCATTCTGTCTCTCCATCAGAGGTGCCACCCAGTCCTGTGAAGAGCTCCTCTGAAAGCTCACCGGTCAGCTCACCTCGACTGCGTGGGGACTCAGACCGTTACTGCCAGCTGTGTAATGCTTGGTTCAACAACCCGGGGATGGCCCGGCAGCACTACGACGGCAAGAAACACAAGAAGAATGCAGCACGCGCTGACCTGCTGGAGCAGCTGGGCAAAACACTGGACGTGGGCGAGATGAAAGGTAACGAACTATTGGTTGCCCATGAAATACTTGACTCTATAATGATCTAGGGCTAATGAGGCCCGTTAGCTTTATGTGATGAATGGTGATGCTAACCACCATCTTTGCTAGCTACCACATGTTATCAGCCAAATTAGCCAGTTTGGTTGAAGTATATCGAAGGTCAGAGCACAGTGACCCCAATTTCTCCACTGCTACCATCACCTAAACCAAAGTTTCTCAACCCAGGTCCTGGAGGCACTCTGCCCTGCACATTTTTGAGCTTTCCCTTCACCCATCACACCTGAATGAGGAAGTGCAAGTGGTAGACTGGTCAGCGTGCAGTCAAGAACTGTCTCCCAATGAAAGCATCTTAGTGTCTTAGTCTCTTGTTGTATTGTATCATATTGTTACTCTTGTATATGTATGGCAGAAAATGAGGCTTTCAATACTGGATCAGAATGTGTCTTCAGTCCCCAGCCCATTATTTAGCCCTCTAATTGCATGAAGTATTACTTAAACATGACACAGATTGCTATGTATTTATATAAGGAAGTATTCTGTAAATTGTTGCTATACGGCAAGATCGTGGAAAGTACCATAAATTTCTCCTAAATATTAAACAATTAGTCAAATATGGGACCCCTTAAGTCATGGCCTTCTTATTGTCAAGTGTCAATGGAAAAAGGGAATACAATCAGGATTTTCTAGTCATGTGACATCATCATATATCCATTCTTTCAAAGTAAAAGTCCCTTTTCCAATATAATTCAAAAGGGAATTTATATTAACGCTTTTTCGTATGGCATATGACAACACCATACAATATATCCATCTTTCGTGGATAGATGGAGTGTTCACTGTGGTGACCTTTAGGTTCACTTTGGTGTCAAATGGCAAGTACTGCCACATACAATCTTGGAAAACATGCTAATATGTGCTGCATCGTGCCAAAACTGGGCATTGTATGATATACCACCACCATTTAGGCATTCTGTTTCATTTGTTCAGATTCCACAATTCCAGTAGGGAATGTTTTCTGGACACAGAAAAATTAAGCCCCTACTGTTGACTGACTGTCCATTGACAATCTTCTTCTCTGTCCTGTACTGGGCTTCATCTTAGTCTGGGAATCCAGCCCAGAAAGCGTCCAGCTCTCTTGCGGCAAACTGCAATCACATTGACCGACTGCTTTTCCAACAGTGCACACAGATTTCACAGGATGTCCAGTGATGGGAAGGTTTTTATTAAATCCTAAGATGTCCCCGGCTGTCGAAGCTGTCCCCTGGTCTCTCAAGTCATGTCAAGCAATGGGCAAACGTAGCAGAACTAAGGGCCCACAGTGCAGGTTGTTCTTTCCTAAGAGCTCCCTGTATGTTTATTAACTTGTATTATATCAATATCAAATGCCGGACAGTCTTTCCGCTTGGCATGGGAGAGGCTGAGAGGGTCAGTGGAGGTTTTCCTCAATATTGTTTGCACAGGAAAGATGAGTTTCTCTGATTAGATATTAGGAATGGTGCTAAATCTGGGAGTCTCCCAAAGACCAGTGTTGAGCTGATGGACAAGCATTAACTTTCCTTTTCTGCATATGGGTTCAAATGAGAAAGCTTTGTTTGGGTGCAAGCAATAAAGATTCTGGGCTCCCGAGTGTTGCGACCCTCTTAGCCGTCATCCTCGTGTCGAGTTGAAACCTTCACTTGCTCTGGGTGGGCAGGATGGTGCTCTTTCACACACCACTCAGCACAATGATAGCCTTCTTGTATACTGATAGACAACTGTGTATCTATGTAGTAAATCTTGAAGGTTGTCAACTGTGGTTATGTCCACTTAATGCCCGAGTGACGTATAACCTTAGGTCCCATCATCAAGAGACTGAGAGCTTGAATAATCCCATGACTGGGAGTCCCAGACAGCAACTGCGAGTTTGGAGCATGCCTTCAACATATGATGGTAGTTTGAGGGGAACCCATGCTTGAAGAAGGGGAGATCACTCTAAGAACTAGAGTTTTGGGTGGCTACTGTTGTTGGAGGTGGTTGGATTGACAAGATGATCTTATAGGGTTAGATTGGAAGCAATTTCAGGTATAGATCATCCCCCGAAAGCCCGCCTTATCCCACAACATCATTACCCGGTCGCTCTTTCTTGGGTAGGTATGATGGCGCCCATCTCCCCCACCACTTATCATTATCACCACCACTTCTGTTTATATAGCGCCTTGACAAACACTATAACACATAATCAACAATACATAATACAACACATATACATAACTTCACAATTCCGCAGACCATGCTATAGAGCGACGTAGCTAGCCCAGAAAGAGGCCTTAGCTGCAGGCAAAGTTCTCACTTTACAACTATGGTGCACAACAAAGGCTATTAATGTCCTTAGCCAAAAAGGGGTAGCATTTTCATGCAGCTGAAACCCACCAGACACCCATGTAGCATCGCTGGCAAATGACCCAAACAACCCACAAGGCCTAATAGCTGCAGAGTAGCTGCGCATGCTAGTAGCTGAAAACCACTGGTCAGGCAGCCCCACATCCAAGCAGCCACATAGCTGCGATGAAGGGCATCCGGTCCAGACAGCCTCATAGCTGCGATACACTGTTGCTCAAGGGGCCAGTTCAAGCTGCATCATAGCTGCAATGTTAGGTCACTCAGATAGCCAGCCCAAGAAGCCACTAAGCCAGGGGTGCACAGTCCTGGTCTTGGAGGGCCTGTGTCCAGCACAGTTTGATGGTTTACCTGCTGAAGCACACCTGATTCAAATCATCTGTTAATTGGCAGGTTTAGTGGGTGTGTTGGAGTAGAGGAACTACCAAACTGAGCTGGACACTGGCCCAAGTTTGGCCATCAGGTGGAAAAACCCTTGGCCGCTATCTTGGTGGATGTGATACAAAGTGACAGCCGTATTGCGCCAGCATACTTACAATGGAGCACACGCTCTGTTGCCAGTGTGAGCATCTGTTAGCTGACAGAACAGAATTGGAGGTTGGTGTTCTTCTCCAGGTGTCGAGCATTCAAATGAGGTACAATCAGCAGGTACAGTGGCACTGTAAGTGTCTTGGAGGAAACCTGTGCCAGCCTTCACCATTTCCGCTCTGCAGCATTCCGTGATAGAAGGACACTGAGCTAACCGGTGGAACCGGACAGGGAAATTGGGTACAAATCGCCCCCCAGAAAAAGTTAAGTAAAGGAGGTAAGGACTATTAGACAGGTAGTGTGGTGTGAAGCCACACAGATGTATTTTCCGCAGCGGTCAGGATGACACTACGCTGATGCGGCAAAGCTTAAACTCTCCGCCGCCCCTACCTCCTCACGGTCGGCTCTGCTCTGGCCACTAAAGATGCAGGGCCAAGGCGAGACTCTTCCCTCCCCCTATGTTCACCTTGGCCGCCTGTTTGCTAATGTCACGCGGTCATTACCCCCGGCCCATAAATGTCAGCACAGGCGCGGCAGGACTCGGCTCAGCCTTAATGAGGGGCCCTCTCACCACGGCAATTATCAATTAGTAATGATGTGGCAAATCATCCTAACAGGGAGAGCCGGGAAGGGAAAAGGGAGGGAGGGTGAGACAGCAGCAGATAGAGACAGAGAGGGAAAGACAGGGTGGGGGTGCATGAGCACAGCAGTGAAGCGATGGGACTGGGCTGCTTAATTCATTGGGCTGTGCAGCTGCTGGTGGCAGCCTCATCTCTCACACAATGAGCATGCACCCAGCTCTTCCACCCATAGGCTTATTTCTCTCTCTCCCTCTGGAAGAGCTCAGCTTCTGTACCTATATTTCTTTTCTTCCCTGCTGTATTCTTTTCTTTTTCGACTCTTTGAGAGAGCTAGCTCAAAAATGGGAGGGAGAGAGAGAGAGAGAGAGAGAGAGAGAGAGAGAGAGAGTAGCAGTCATCAGACTTTGAAGATTGCCACATGATCAAATATTCATAGATCTTCAGTGGAGTGTCTTGTGCCCGTGTTTGTGTGCCTGAGCACAAGGTACACCTGGTCCTACCACAGTATCGGACTGCAGCACGCACCCCCGCCCCCTTCAACATGCAGCTATACCTGTCATTATTTCTCCCAGGCTGTGGACTGCAGGCCAGTCCCCCATCCCAGCACGCTTGGAACGTTCCTTTTCATCTCGCCCTCGCTCCCCTTTCATCTCTGCTCTCTTTCTCTCATCCTCCGCTTGCCAGCACGATACTGACCCCGTTCTATTATCCATCGTTTTCCACACGCTTCTTCCGAAGGGCCACCTCGGAACAAGGTGGCTTCACCCGGTGGCGCACACTAGAACCATCCTGCCTGTTTTCTGCATGTCTCTCTTTATCCCTCTTTACCTCCAGGCTTGTAAATGCTGTCTCTCTATTGAGACAGTAACTTCAAGAGAGTAACTGGTACAATGTAAACAAGGTCATTCACAGCCCTTTTTCGAGCAAAAGAACCCTGGGTCCTGAACTGGTTCCGTTCAGGCTTCTTAGACCCTTGGTGCCATTCTGGGAACCAGCTTGTGTTTGCACAGGTTTTTATTGGAACCGAGGAACTCAAAAAGGATTTAACATCAGCGTCAACAGAGGGCACTGCACTACAGCAGTAGTAAACAGTAGTAACAAGATGGCGGAGCGTGTGGATTCCCTGCAAGCGTTTGTGCTGTTATTCCAGATGTCTGTTTATATCCATAGAGCAAGCGCGGATCAACTGCTGGTGATAAGAAATTGCTGTCGCCATTGTTGCCCTCTCTGCACTCAACAGCTGACACAGATGTTGTCACGGTTTGTGCAGAGGAACCTACTATTCCTTGTTTCCATCTGGGAACCAACTTTTCAGGTTCCAAACCGGTTTATTTTTTGGAAATGTGCCAAATGGTTCAAAATTTGGTCCATGAACCATAACGGAACTGAGGTGCCAAACGGCTACCAGACTGGTGTAATGTGTAAAGCTCTGTTCAGAATGGTTCACAGTTCTTCAACCCAGATCTTTGAAGTGCATAGCGTGTTTCTGGAAATCGCTAGTTAGTGTTGAATGTTGACCTGCTAGTGAGCAATGATGGGAGCATTCTATCATGATAGAAACACTTTTCGAAATGTTCTGATTTTCCAATTGTTAAATCACCGCCAAACTAGCACCAGTGCAGCACACCTGAGCAGGGAAAGAGAGAGCTCACTGTTCCGCCTTCCCGTCACCGGCCCCACTCCACAACTTGGCCAATAGGATTGAAGGTCAGGCATAATACAGTGGCTTGGTGCATAACCCCATCAGGGGCAAGGACAGCAGGGAATGAGGAAGAGGTTCCTGCCCCTGGGCACACTGAGGAAGACTGCTCTGCTAGCCAACTTCTGACCATCGGCCGGGTCTGTAGCTGTTCACCTCCAGCTGTTCCCAGCACTTTTCAGTCTCCAGGAGGAGACCCAGGAGGTTTCTTGGTAAGCGTGCTCTCCATTGAAGAAGGCTTAGATTGCTTCACTTTCCAGCGTGGATCCCATGGCATGTCCGTGGCCTCCTAGGTTTCGGTACCAATGCAGCATACCATGTGCAACCAGAATCAAACATCTGTGACCACCCTGCAGAAAAAGAGGCAGTGCCCAGGAGGCAGTGCTTGTGGCCCTTGCAGCTTGGTCATCTTCCCACCATCTCTTGTTGTGGCTGAGAGTTTCCTGATGCAGTTTCTCATGGCTGATGGCTTCATCTCACTGTGTATCATTGCTGTCGTCAGCATGTAGGGTTCAGACACTGCCTTTCCTCTGCCTCCTGCAGCTCTTCTTGATGGCCGGGTTTTGATATATGCCTTCATTGCATTGATATATATGTATTGGTTGGAACGTACAGTCACTGTTGCTCTCACTCTTCTTATTTGACACCTCCAGTCCACCATAACCATCCAAGCCCAACCACCATACAAACATACTAGTATCCCTCTCTCTCTCTCTCTCTCTCTCTCTCTCTTACACACACCTACCCTCTCTCTATCAATCCATGGCCATGTGTCTGTGAGGGCTTTTGCTTCCTGACCATTCTATTCTCATACCATTCTCTGTATTCTGCACACATGGTCCATTCTCCAGAGTGCCACCTGCAGTCATTAATAAAGCCGAGGTGAGCTGAACCTAGAACGGGCCGATCTCCTGGGGTCCGGCAGTCTCTCAGATAATGGACAAAGCCTCTGGAATTTGTGCGTCTGTGCAGGTCCTTGTTATGCACAGCGTCCAAGACCTTTGTCCACAAAAGAAGCCCCTCTCGTCCCCCACCACTGCTGTCACATCATTATATTCTTGCGGGTAGTCTTTAAGCTCTTGTGTCAGTGAACACGTTATCCTCAGTTCCAGCCATGGCGGGTTCCGCAAAAACATTGGGATCATTTTTATGGTGGAATTAGCGGAAGTGCGCCATGCAGGAAATTCCACCAGTAAGAATCTTTGTGGTTAAATAACTGGCAAGGAAAAAGACCAGCTTGCAATTTAACAGTGCAATGCGGGAGTGACTGTAGATGATCCCATACCCTGGGATTTGGGAATTGTGGCTACCTGCTGTGTGACCGAAAAAGAATTTCCATTATCTTCCATTGTCTGCTTCTTCGGCAGCCATTGCGGAATTGCTTGATGGAGGTCCTGGCACAATGCCTCACTGGCTCTGTCTGAAAAATGTAACCTCAATTTTCCTGTCTTCCCTGCAACTACACATGAATGAGCATGACATCAAGGATGGATAGTAAAACTAGCATTTAGCACTTGGTGGTTGGACAGAATTCCCAATCCGTGTTTTTGTGCATTGGTGTTCTCTCACTACAAAACTGAACCAATAAATACATCATACAACCAATGAGAATCATGACTGCTAGCGCTAGCATAGCCACTCATGTAGAAGCTATTAAAGACCTTAGCATTAGCTAACTGCCATGCTTCTGCATTAACCAGCTAAAAGAACCTCAATGTCTGCGGTTGTCCTCCATAGATACCAGAAGGTGAGTTTTCTTGTCTTTAAAATAGCTAATCTCACTTGTGGCACCTGTGAGGCAAGTTCCCGACAGATGAAGCAATGGTTCCACTTTCCGTTCAGGTCAGCATGCCCATTTAACCTTGTCATGCTTTCTCAGAACAGCCATGTCTCAGAAAGGATTACTCGGTTCAACTGAAAGTAGGGAACTGTAGACTGACAGTGGAATCAGGCCAGCAAGTGTACATAAGGTGACCCTGATTAGCTGATTAGCCATCCCTAAGAGAAAAGATGGCACCTTATAAACTGAACCTTATCAACATCAAGCTGGGTGAAATCAGAGGAGCTCAGACTAACTTTGGGCCACCAAGTTTTGTAGTGAGTCAGGATCCTTGAGGAGTGCTTGAGGAGTCATTCTGGAACAGTTTTGGGAACTCTTTATTACTTCCGGTTTAGTGGACAAGTACCTAGGTGCTAAATAAGGAACTGCATTGTAAAGTACTAGTCATCTAGTGGCACCCTGGTTTGGAGATCCGCATAGGCCTGGTAATTAATGCCCACACTTGCCTGATTCAACTACTAATCACGTACCCCTGTACCCCACAAGATCCAGAGTGATTCTTGCCCGCCCACAAAACCTAGCACCATTTTTGCTTACACCCACCCCCTTCAACCATACCCCATGCACCCCCGCACTCACCTGCATACACACAACCCACCAGTGTACATGCAAACCATATGGCATGGCAGAGCAGCAAACTCACTGCACCTCAAGCAACAACCAAACTTAAAACAGGGTAGCAGACATGCAGCTCATTTGTTGCTTGCCTGTTCACCTCCACAAGAAGCCAGTTGCTGTCCAAGCCCACCCAACCCAGCCACACTAATACCTGCCCATTGGCTGTTTACCCGCAATGACTGCGGTGTCCCAAAATGAATCCCATCTGCAAATCATTCTGCAGATAATGCAGGAATCCGCACACCTTGTGCACACCTTGCTACCTTGCACACTGCCACCAAACACTAAACAAAGATATCCCATCATTATCCACATCCCCCTACCCATTCTCTCTAAGGGTTTGAACCTTCTGGGAAAACTTGCTTAGGTATTGTAACCTGAATTAACCCTGATCCGATTGCATCACCATGTGTTCCTGAATTGGAAACAGGTTACACAAAGTAGTGTCTGTGAAAGTGTGCTCCCATTACTATAGTGTGGGTGGCTAACCTCAGCTTAACTTCACGAGATCTCCTCTTGGCCTCAAATGGCACTTGTTTTGGCCCTGTTTAAGACATCCCTGTCCAGTCAATCTGTAATAATGGCTTTCCTTAAGGCAAGGAAGCTGAAACCCTTACAGAGCTGCCAATCTTTCCGAATTCCCTGTGTTTATCATCCGGTTCGTTCACATTCTGTATCACATCAGGAGTCTCGGCTGTAACCCGGGCTGATATGATTGCATCAGCAATTATGCCTCTCTTTTTTCCCGGCGTTTTCATTTAGCACCATCTCCCTGCCTGTCAGTCAACGCTGGCGACAAATTGCATCTCTCGGCATGCCGTTGTCCTGGCCTGTTAATTGGAGAGACATGGCGGGAGACGTAATTTGGCACGTTCTGTGATCGCTTTCCGTCATCCCGAGGGGTGGTGGTGGGGGTGCTTGGAAGCACAGTTTCTCCAGTTTAACTCTCTCCAAACGCACCTATAAACACACTTATACCGATACTTATACTGATACTACACTTGTCATCAAAAGAACACCTGCACCCAGAAGGAGGTGTGGGATGGCAGTGCTATTGGGAAGGAAGATAAAGGTTACCAGGAACAATAAATGATGATACATTTAGACTGATATGATCAATATTTATTGAGCTACACATTCAGAAGTAGTGTCTCTCAGTATGGCGTCGGGCCGCCATGTTTGCTCCCAGACCTGTCCCTTGTTGAAAACTTGGTGGTGCATTATGAGGTTGAATATTTCAGGCTACATTGGCTGCCATGCTTCCTTCCTTCCAAACTTCATGTGGCCTTCAGATTAGCTCAAGAACAGTGGAATGTTCATGAAATGGGTTTCCATGGCCGAGCAGCTGCATCCAAGCCTCACATCACCAAGCACAAAGCAAGCGTCAAATGCAGTGAAGTAAAGTGCTGGCACTGGACTCTAGAGCAGTGGAGACGTGTTCTCTGGAGTGACGAATCACGCTTCTGCATCTGACAATGCAATGGACGAGTCTGGGTTTGGCGGTTGCCAGGAGAACGGTACTTGTCTGACTGCATTGTGCCGAGTGTAAAGTTTGGTGGAGGGGGGATTATGGTGTGGGGTTGTTGTTCAGGAGTTGGGCTCGGCCCCTTAGTTCCAGTGAAAGGAACTCTTAATGCTTCAGCAGACCAAGAGATTCTGGACAACTTCATGCTCCCAACTTTGTGGGAACAGTTTGGGGATGGCTCCTTCCTGTTCCAACATGACTGCACACCAGTGCACAAAGCAAGGTTCTAAAGACATGGATGAGCGAGTTTGGTGTGGAAGAACTTGACTGGCCTGCACAGAGTCCGGACCTCAACCCGATAGAACACCTTTGGGATGAATTAGAGTGGAGACTGCGAGCCAGGCCTTCTCGTCCAACATCAAAAATTCCCATAAACACATTCCTAAACCTTGTGGAAAGCCTTCCCAGAAGAGCAAAGGGTGGGCCGACATCATATTAAACCCTATGGATTAAGAATGGGAGGTCACTCAAGTTCATATGCGTGTGAAGGCAGACGACCGAATACTTTTGGCAATATAGTGTGGCACAAGAATATATTTAGAAATGTTGCCATGGTTGCCAGACCCGGTCAAAGGAAAACAAATGATGTCACACACTTGATGGGACAGGACATTATTTCTATGGTGTGACGTGATGGAAGGCACAATCCAAGGTCAGAGATAAATGCTCATATTTATGTGCTTCTTTTACCTGGGGATGGGTTCAGGCTACTCTACTCACCCAGCCTAAATAAAGACCTAGCATAATGACTACGGGAGTAGGTTCTTTCCCATTGATTGACAGCTTGCAGTCTTGAAGTCTTCCCTGTCTGACCTTTAAGATGTAACAGCATGATTAGCTCCATTGATTTATCAATGCTGTTTTTTTCTGAGGCACAGTGACCCCACCAATGGTTAATTGTCCACAGTGGCTTTCACACCAGTTCCTGCCATACAGTTGAACTGATGTCCACTGTAAGTGCTAGTTCATCACTGTATGTTTTCATGTGGTCCGTTCAGCTTTCCAGAGGCTCTGTGGCAGTTAGAGTTCAGATATCGGTCTTATTGGTTGAATGGAGAAAGTTGCATCCACATTCTCATTGGTACAACTGCTGGAACAGCTTCAATCCACCTTGGCATTGACTCTGCAAGGCTCTAAACATGTGCTAGAAGGATAGGATAATGTACTTCCTAATGATATCCCCTTCACTGGTGCTTTAATGATAGTGGTGGACAGTGCTGTCTAAAAGTCAGTCCAAGATTTCCCACCCTGGGTTGCGATCTGGTGACTACGAAGGCACATCAAATAATCTGGAGACAGAGACAGAAATGATTCAACACAGGATATAGGAGATCAGTCAGAAGGGTTTCAGGCCTATACCGGGTGGCACTTGGCGTACACTGCACATGCCCTCACTCTCTAGTGCCAAATACAGTGAAGGATGGCTCATTTGACCAAATCCCTTTTTTCCACTTGTCTGTAGACCCTTGCTGATGGTTTCTACACCACTGAGCTCTCGAATGTTCATTCATGGAGCTCTACTACAGTATCCCTCTCTATGTAGTACTGGAAAACCACTACGCTCAGAAGCTAAGAGTTAAGCACATCTTTAAATTAACTCTCAATACTTAGACTCAGTAACGTAAGAAGCTAATTAGACCGTGTCATAGCATTTCCCATCTGCTAATGTTGGCTTTGGGCTGCTTCCGTTTGATACGGACGATGTGCTTTATCTGCTGCATTAAAAGAACCGGAACGTCATAATCATTATTTATTTCAGGCCATCTGCCTGTCTTTGCACAGATGTATGCTTTTCCTTGTAAGCACCTTTTTCGTGCCTCATGTTTCAATCTGCATCATGATAACTAGTGTTCAAACTATTAGCTGACACCACTGCACGTGTTGTAATCCAGTGATGTTGAATAATTCCTATAGCTGCCGGAGAGTGTGTCGGCTCGTCAGTCAGTACGGCGGCTTGCGGTTTACCAAGTACTACAAAAGTTTCCGTTTGTTATGCCATAACTCACTGCTGTATATGCTCACAAGCTGTTTTTTGAGTCTCTTAAACCAAACATATGCTCCTTTGGCTTGGCTAGATTGGCATAGATTCATAGTCATGACCACCATGTATGGGAAGAACAGATGGTAATAGGTACAGCTGGCTTGAGGTGGGTACCATCACCTTAACAGTGCATGAATGGTATTCACAAACAATAAAGAGGTCAGGGAATGGAATCGACCTCCGCTGTTCCGATGTGTAGGTGGTACATGCTAATGCTAAGGCTATATATATATAGTTAGAACATCGGCAAACCAAGAAAAGAACCTGGTGTGGTGCCCTCAGAACTGACTGGCCATCACTGAACCCTGTGTTCACACTAGCAGGCGACAAGCTGCTTGTGTCGCCCCAAGTTTGCCTGTTGTGGGTGTGTTTGAAGCCGCTCGCTTTGTTGCATGTGGGCGTGTACAAGCTCCAGGAAAACTAGCTAGTGCATATTTGGAATATGTATGGAAACCTAACTGCTTGCATTCTTGGCTAGCTTTATTGGCCTGTTAGCATCCTGGCTAACCTAGCGAGCTATCGAGTGACCTAACTCACTAGAGACACCAACAATATCCACAACTTTCATCCACACTGAATTTTTATTCTAATGTATTTGTACAAAGACGCTTCACACAAACTGGGAACAGAGGAAACAGCGGTTATGAGCTTCTCCTCCATGTTTACCACCACACTGCTGAAAGCTGGACCCAAATGGCGGTAGGAACAAAAAGTTCAGAGAGCAGAAGCTGGGGGAACCTCGGACCCCCGTGCCTACAGTTGGTCTGGAGAATTTGATGGAGCCAATCATTTAGAATGTCGCTTCACCACATCATAATTCAGAAAATCTCAGCTTTTCACTAAAGTGCGACTACAAATCGTTTACGCCGTTTAGCTGACATTCTTATCCAGAGCGACTTACAGGGTTAATCGTATTAGCTAGGCCAATGTAGTGTTAGGAGTCTGGCCCAAGGACTGTTATTGCTGTAGCACAGCATAGACAACCAGACCGGAAATTGATCCCCAGTCTCCCACGTGGAGTGGTAGCTCATTAGCAAGTTGTGCTGTTATCCGTTGAGCCACACCAACCTCACATACTCCCATAGGAAATGATTGGTCACTTGTCGCTCGGTTGCCTTCTAGCGTAAACTCACCCTAAGACTGTACTTTGGAAAGGCTATCCAGCAGATTTCCTTCCTGATGCTGAAGAACGAATGATTTGATTGTATGAATGTATTGACCAGGACTAAATAACAGGGTGTCTCTTTCGCACTGCACTGTATTCCTTATGGGGCACCTGTCGAAAAGAGAAGGTCAGATATTAGCACAGCTTTTGGTCCTGGACGAATACACAACCTTCTACTAGCCTAACATGATTAGAAAGGCTGCTACATGCTTTCGAGGACAGCTGGCGCTTATATTGCATTGTTCCAGGAAGGCTGCAGCGAGTGGATAATAGTGGATTACAGTTTAAGAGTATACAAATGAAGCCCAGGCTGACAGCGAAAAGTCCTTAGATTTATGATCTCTCTTCAAAGGCAAGAGAGTTGTTTTATTGTGTACAGCGTGAGAGGGAAACTAAGACGTAGAGCCCTTGTCTCTGTAGTAAGTAATACGGATAGTAAAGAGCAGCAGTTCTGTCACTACGGAATAAATTCAAGCGTATGCTATTCGAGAGGAGGACAGGGAAAGACAAGATGGGTCCTTACTCGCCTCTTGATTGCTCATGCAGTGGGTACAGTTGGTACTCTGATTGATGCCCAGGCACCCATGCGTTATTCCACCTCCTTGGAGGGAGGCAGGCTTCGGGAGAGGCCAGGCAGGTGGCTCGACCTCACAGGCTCAAAGTTGGCCCTCCGGAGTGCAAAGAGGGAAGCTTGCAGTAGCTGGAACCAGGTGATGAAAAAGCACCCATCAGCAGAAAAATAGGACTGACGTTGAAGCT
>CM067499.1:1836559-1894982 GCA_034552555.1 Semaprochilodus insignis
AAATAGGACTGACGTTGAAGCTCCATAATAAATAATTTGTTTCCGACTGTATTTCTTTATTTACTCGGGAACTGTCCCCCAAAAACTGAAGCATGCATCTGCTTTTTGCAGTGGCAGCCACTTTTCCCTTGCTGCCAGGACTTGGGTGAAAAGTTGGCAAGAAGTTTTTCTGTACTCCCGGGGCACAAAAATAATTAAACCCTTGGGCATTATAGGGCCAGCCTTGGGGCCGGGCTCTTGCCATTCTCTTTTTTATTAGCAATGCTGCAAGGGCTAAGGAGGCATAGTTACAAATGGTAGGTGCCGCAACCGGATGGATGGCGCACGGGGAAAATTAAACCTGATGATTAGACGGCGACCGGGTTCTCGTTTCGCCATGGCCTTTCGGTCTCAAATCTGCTTACAGATTCTGAGAAGGGGAAGTTGTTTACAGAGCTGGGTCTGAGACGAGGAAGACCGCGCCGGCTGTTTTTCACTCCCGTGGTACCATCAGGCAACATGACAGCAATTATACAGGGTACTTAATCCTTGCAAGGAGGGAGTGGGCAAAACTAGCATTGGGTGCAGGGCCGGCGTGGTCCGAGATGGCCCTATTTGTCAGCCGTCCGTCAGCGCTCCAAAGTCAACAGAGGACGGACTCTCAGAGCTCTAACTTTTCTGAAGCTGAGTTCTTTAGCTGAGGTGGCACGACTTGGCCTCGTGGCACTTGTTTGTCTGGCTCCGTCAATGCCCCAAAGCAGCATGACAAAAGGCAAGGCTCTCAAAAATCCGGAATGTCACTGCGCACACACAACAGAGAGGAGGGGAAAGCAGCGAAGCAAGGCTCCTGTCAGACGCCTACTTGGGGTTCACAGAGCGGTGCAGCCTCTACTGAGATTACAGAGATATGTGGGGAACTAAAGCGTACCTTTTCCGTATCGGTGCCGCTTTAATTGATTTTCTTTCAGTCTTACACGCACGTGCACACGCGTCCTCAGGGTGTGATAATCTGGAGAGTTGATCAGGCAGAACTGGGAGACATAGAGGAGCTCTGACCTCCGGTGAACCTTGCTGAGCGAGAGAGAGAGAGAGAGAGACCCCTCTGCTACTTCCACCTGCATGATAAGCCCTTATTGACCATTCAATTCTCAGACCCCCTCAGGTCTGAAGGGCGCATGCTATTTCAGTTTGCACTGCCAAGTAAGACACATCTTGTCATTTCTGTCCATTTCGTTTATAACCACAGTTATTCTCTCACCCAACGTGTGAAATACCCCCTGGGGGTCCCGGGGGTATCTAATGGTGGAATCTAATGGTAGATACAGTGGGAGCAAAAGGTTTGGCTCAACATTTCCTTATCTGGAAACGCTCTTCGTATTTTGTTTGTTAGGTCTTCCACATCTTGACTGAGATCCTACACATCTACTTGTTTATCCCCAGCTTGGGAAATTAATAATAATTCCCACTTTGCATCAGTATCTTGGGAAAACTGGGCAGAGTTCAGATTTACAGGAAAGATTTTCAGAGGTATCCCAGGCATAGTTACAGCTATGAAGGACTTTGATGAACCCATTTGCTGCAGCCCCACCCTGAGGCAGACCAATTAGGCTCTAGTTAGCTAAGAATACCAAAGACAATAGCTCACCAATTGTGGGTAAAACAACATGACCTTCCCCTGAATTTGTGGTGTTGTTACCTTGCCCTCACCCATGTACAGGCCCTTAGTCAATGCCTAGGTTAGACTACTGCTTACCAAAGGTTCTTCCAAAGGTTTAACTGGAACTGTGTGTATAACACCAGAATTAACCTACCAGGTCAACTGGTCAATTTGGTCAACTTGGTCAGTGCCTAGAATTAGAATCAAGCATGGTAAGGCAGCATTAAGTTCATCTGCTGCCCAAAGCTGGAACCAGCTGTGAGGAGGTTCCAGATATGAGGCAGCAGAAAGTGTAACCAGCTTCTAAGACTGAACTTTGGGGGTGTGTCTGCAGATTTCTTTGAAAAACTGAAAGTGAGTCCCCTGAAAAGAATCAATAAATTAATAAAGTAATAAAGGTTGGGTGGGCACAATAAACACTGAATAATAACCATATTATATTTAGTCTGTTCGACTCCTGTGGATATAACTGATGTTGCTACTATGTGTTTCACTTTAGAGCTCATCTTAATTTAATTGATTTAACCACCCTTAACTTGATGTGAGATGCAGGACTTTTTTGTCTGTCTTGGGCTGGGTTGGACTGTGTTGGACTGTGTTGCATTTGGGTTGGGCCTATTTTGATTGGGTTGGGTTAGTTTGGGCTGGGATGGTTGTAAATGTCAGTTTGCACAGGGCAAGACCGGAAACCATTGTCGCTGTGTGTGACCTTCAAGCCCTTGACCAACACTGTATGAAAAACTATCATGCCACTGTGTTAAATACAGTCACATGGGCTTGGGAATACTTCGGAACACCATCGTCACTTAACACAGTCCACTGCTACATCAAGAAATGCAACTTGAAACTCTATTATGCAAAGAGAAACACATACTTCAGTTCTATGCAGAGCGCCGCCAAGTTCTCTGGGCCTCAGCTCATCTCAAATGGGCCAAAAGACTTGTTTTGGGGGTATCCAGATGTTTAGTTCTCAGTGCCAAAGATGAAAGGGACTATCCAGACTTTTATCAGCGATATCCATATGTGTGGAAGGTACCATTGATGCAGGGGCGTATATTGGGATAGATGAATGCTACCAGCCAGATGACGTAAGTTTCCTGGAAGCATCTGAACCAAGCAAAAATGGACAAAACAGTCAATAATCTCAGTTCCCAACTCATTAAAAACTGTATTTAATGAATGTCTCTCTGTTTATGTTCCAACTCATTATCTTAGATCTGCAGATACTGACCTTCTGCACACACCTTCTGTAAAATACAGGAAACATGGAGAGACTCTTTCTTTTTTATTCTGCTTCTAAATTGTGGAACTCAATTCCAACTTCTATTGGACAGTCAAACTCACTTTTAATACACGTTTAGAAACGTCTTGGTGTTCAATTAACACTCTAAATCATCTTGGTACTTATAAATGTCATCTGTGTCTTTGGCTTTTTAGAACCTATAATATCTGCTATTACTGATGACAACTGTCAGTAAAGCACTTTGAGCAGCCAACAGTATGAAAAGTGATCTGTAAATATTCTTATCATTATTATGAAAATGAAACTGAAAGTGGTAAACGCGGCTCTGCCCCAACACTTCTTGCATGTGATGCATGAAATTCGAGATTTTTGTATATTCCATACACAATAGGTATGTATGGCAACATATGTATAAAAGTGTTTTTATGTTAGTTATTTATTTCCTTAGGACCTTCATCTTCTTCATGTTGGAGACCATGGAGTTCGATCAGCCACCTCAGACAAGACCCATATGCCAGTTTATAGCACTGAAAAGTTCACCAGACAAAAAACACTGTTGTCACCTTGCGTGTTTAAGGTGGTAGTACCTTCAGGCTCCTGCAGATGGGGCTGCACAAGGATGATGGGGCTATAAATACCTGCGGGGTGTGGGTGACGGGATCCATAGATGGAGAAGAGGTGGTACAGTTCAGTGAATGTCTCGTTCCATATGTGGAAAATGGCTTCAAAGCAGATGTTAATGATTGGCTAAAAGGAGTGACTGCATTTGGGGAGTGCAAAAGACCATAGTGTGAAGGAAGTAGCTGAATCTGCAGGTGTATGGAAAAGTACGGTCGTACGGGTCTACCAGCAGAAATCTCAGTCTACAGGGAATTCTTGTCGTAATTGTGACAGGAAAGGCATCCACCAAATCTGGTCCAAATCAGGGTGAACATTGATGTGGCCTACACCCAGAATCTTGTCCAGTCCATGCCAAATAGAATCACAGCTGTTATTGGTGCTGATGGAGGTATTACACGCTAATAGGTAGGTTTTGGTCACGGGTGATTAATGTTTGGTCCAGTGGGCTTGGTATAGTGTAGTGGGTTATACCTCTGCCATCCATCCTGTAGCCTGGGGTTTGATTCCCAAGCCTGGGTAACCACACTAAACCAATATGAGTCATAGGGTAAGACTCCTAACGCCACCTTCACCTACCTGAGTAAATGTAAACTGTAAGTCGGTCTGGAGTCACACCGAAGCGATGGTTCGTAGAAGATAAAGGCGGTTCTTGGACACTTATAGGAGGCCATCCTTTCTGACAAGCTGGCTTGCGAGGCTAAACGACTGTCTTTGGTTTCTCCGCAGGTCTGAAACGGAGCTACACTTGCGATGTGTGCAGTGTCACGCTCAACTCGGTGGCACAGTACCATGCGCACCTGCAGGGCTCCAAGCACCAAAACAAGTGAGTACCCTGTCACCCTACATAACACTAACAAGAAGAACTCACAGCAAAAGTGGGCCACGTTTCGGTACAGCACATTCACCAGAGGACCCTCATAAAAGCCATATCCCCATAACTTCAGTGTTTTATGAGCTGCCACAGAAGCCTCCTAAAGTGGGTGGAATTTAATAAACTCCGGGAACACAGCTAGCCGATTTCAGGTAATGGACAAGCTTTATTTAAGCCTATAAAAACATATTTGCTATAGCTTCCTGGCAGCACGGCGAAATCCTACGTAGGACAACAAAATGCTTAATTACATTCAATGGAATTAATTAACTGGCTTAAATGACTTCATAGGTTGGACAGTATGGAACCACTGCTGCTTCCTGCCTGCCTCAATCTGCTCCTTACACCCCTCCCCCAACCCCCACACACCCAATACTCTTTTCACTCTGGCCTCTTTCTATTCATTCTGTCCTCGCTTCATTGATCCATCGCCATTAAATTTCAACCCTCCCTCTATCTCCTGTATGCTGCCTGTCCTCTCCTTTTTTTTGGAGCTGGTTTTCCATAAACACTAAAATGCTACATGTCTTTTGAACGCAGCATGCTCTCACACGATAGCTTATTAATATACAGCTTATTAATATAACAAAAGCAGTGCCAAAACTATTGCAGTCCATCCAACTGCTTCCTCTACTCTTTCACACCGATCAGTTTGTGCAAACTGACCTGTGTAACAGCTGCTGGTTGAACAGTCGGCCATGTCTGGTTCTGGTAGCGCTTTCTTTTAGTCCTAGGCATTAGCAAGGTAGCTTCATCGGCATCCATTCATGTCTCAGTATCTGTATCTACAGTGTTGGAATCTCCACCCACACCTGATCACCTGCTCTGCCCCAGATCCACACCTGTCGTTAAATTTAGCCATCCTTTATTGACCTCTCCAGTTCTCAGTACACTTCACCAAGTCTCTTATTACTGGAGTTCTGAGTCTGTGTTCTACATGATTAGTTCCTTTGGGCTGGATCATTAGTCCCATGTCTATTTGTACAAGACCTTGAGCCTGCTTTTCTTGTATTAGCCTGTCTGCTTGTCTTTTGGCTTTAGACTGTTGGATGTCTACTCACTCACTCCTATCTGGACATCAGCTCACGGTAAATTAAAATTGCTCCTCACTATGAAACTCTCAGTTTAAGATGATCTGCTTCAACCCGGCAAACACGGATACAATCACACAGCAGGGCTGCTACTTACAGGCCTCAAAAATAAGATTGTTGGGTTCCAGTGCCATGTTGGCTTTTCTGCACCAAATCACAAAGAGGCACCAATGAAGTAATAGCGGTACACGTGAACCTTAAACACTGTCGTTCCTCCTTCAAACACAAATCCTGCATGTACCAAAGAGAGGGCGGTAAAACGGGGCGATTCCAAAGTCCTAGTCTGTTACGTAACAGTCTTGATTCATTAATATTTACGCCCCCAACATTTACATACAACCACAACAACGGAGCTACAGCAACCAAAATGGTGGACTACAGTATGTAGAGAAATCTAGCGTTTCAGGCTGGGAAGGGAATATTGGCACTTTCCATTCCCTTCCCAAGGAACCGAACTGTCAGCGGTGCATGATGGATGTTCATCTTTAAACCAGGCTGAGGTTGCCTCCTATGAGCCAGCTTATTAATCTAATGTTCTGTTACACCTTAAGTGCTACAGCTTGTACAGGAAAATTCCCGAAACTAAATAGCAAAATAGGAACTTCAGCTCCCACATTTTTAACAGGATCCCGGACAACTTTCATCCTGCAGTCTGCACATTTCACTTTGGACAGTTTCCCAATCTCTTGGGCAATATGGTGCAGCAGCTTCGCTCAGTGTTTGACCTTGAAGAGACTGAATAGAGGAGCAGTTCTATCTGTATTAGTATCCCAACCCCAACAGCAGCCTGTAAGTAGCAGCCCTGCTGTGTGATTGTATCCGTGTTTGCCGGGTTGAAGCAGATCATCTTAAACTGAGAGTTTCATAGTGAGGAGCAATTTTAATTTACCGTGAGCTGATGCCCAGATAGGAGTGAGTGAGTAGACATCCAACAGTCTAAAGCCAAAAGACAAGCAGACAGGCTAATACAAGAAAAGCAGGCTCAAGGTCTTGTAGAAATAGACATGGAACCAAAGATCCAGCTCAAAGGAACTAACCATGTAGAACACAGACTCAGAACTCCAGTAATAAGAGACTTGGTGAAGTGTACTGAGAACTGGAGAGGTCAATAAAGGATGGCTAAATTTACTGACAGGTGTGGATCTGGGGCAGAGCAGGTGATCAGGTGTGGGTGGAGATTCCAACACTGTAGATACAGATACTGAGACATGAATGGATGCCGATGAAGCTACCTTGCTAATGCCTAGGACTAAAAGAAAGCGCTACCAGAACCAGACATGGCCGACTGTTCAACCAGCAGCTGTTACACAGGTCAGTTTGCACAAACTGATCGGTGTGAAAGAGTAGAGGAAGCAGTTGGATGGACTGCAATAGTTTTGGCACTGCTTTTGTTTGCATGCCAGCATGCCTTAGTCACCCTGCCCTAAACTGCAGATGGATTTCTAAACATGTCTAATTGAGCTGTATTTCCTCATCCGTGTGGTCTGCAGAGGCATTTTCACCAGCAGTCCTCACATTGGCTCTGGCCCTTGGTTTGCTGATTGGGGGCTTGGACCTGGATGCTCTGTAAAGCTGTTTTATGACAACTTCTCTTATAAAAGACGCTATATAATTTTAACTTGACTTGGCTTGTCTTAGAGCGCCTGTCTTTAAGCCCCGCCTCCCGAAGAACCCAGTATGCTCGAACTGGTCAGCTCACCCACTCAGTTCTGATTAATTAATCACCAGAGCAACATTCTGCTGTAAGTCCCGGGCCCCCACACTGCTGTGTCTATTCCTACAAAGACGTCACTTTTTTGGTATCAGTTTGAGCCAGAGTCTGACCCTGAAAGTCCAGTAGAACAAGTTCGCAGATCCACCTTCAAAGGTAGACTGGAGCAGGATGTTTCTGAGCGGCCGGTTTCTATTGTTTTAGCTCGCTGTGTGTTGTGTGAGGGCGTGCCAAGCTCGCTGGTAGGCGGGCAGTAATGCCTGTGTTACGAGATGACATCACCTTGTAACAGAGAAAAGGGCTGGAATTCCAACAAGGTTTTTCAGGCAGCTGAGAAAAGGTTTCTGTGAGAGAGAGTTTCTCCATCTGGCATGTTCTTTGGGCTTTAGAACCTTACAGAACCTTTACATGCACAAACAGCTCTTTAAGGAGGACCTTGGATACTTTTGGTCTTGCTATGTGCAAGAACTGTCTTTGTCAACTGATCTGTTCTGGAGCAGCCAGTCAGCCTTCACAAGCACATGCAGACTATGCACCCGCAGGCTGGTCCATCTGGTTAATTGCCATCGACAATGCATTGACCTGATGCAGGGTTTCACCTGAAGAGCTCTACAGCATGAGCCCAGAGGCTAGCACGCCGGGCACAGCCATTTACCTTTTGTTTGCTTGTGCCAAGATGGATTATGATGCCGCGTCTTTATCTGAATCACCCATCCTGGTGTAGGGGGGACGAATAAAGTACTGTGCAATTTGATTTGAACAAGCCGTGTGCTCACTGGCTGTCTTCTCTGTATCCTCCCTGCATGCAACCTCACAGCATATGCTAGGTGGGTGTACGCAGGCCTGTCTTGGTCAGTGTGATTCAGCTCCAAGTATTAGCAGATTAAGGACCTAATAACGTCACTGACGGGCGTGAGTCATCCTTATCGCACATTCTCAAGCCTCCATTGTTGGTGCCTGTAATCGTGCTTGACGGTCCTTGTAGTCCAAGTACAGAAATGTGTCTCTAAGATGTGTGGGAAGAGCTCCTCAGGCTGGAGGCCTGATAACTGAATTTTCATGATAATTCATTCATTTTGCATATTTAGAAATTTGAGAATGGGGAAGGACTTCTGAAAGATTGGTCCTGACTTCCTAATTCAGCTGACTTACAACTTGAATCAGACTTGACTAGGACTTGCTCTGAATTGGCTCGCCAAGGGCTTGCCCTTAACTCTCGCAGGTCGACAAATGTTATTTGCAACATTGTGGGACGTTGTACACATAAGAACATCCCAGGAATGTTGCATGCGTCAAGAGTTTTTCCCAGAGGTGTAGTGTTGTGCTGTTCCAATGAGACCTTTAGTGCAATCATATCTCTTTCAGAAGCTTGAAGTGCAACATCAAATGTCTTATGTAGTTATTCACTGTGTTAAAAAAGGGTTATTGTTGTAGTTAGCTTGGCTGTTAGCAGTCCACTAAGGCTGTGTCCCAGACTTGTTGACCAATCAAAGGCTGTGCTCCTGACAAACTGACCAATCAGAAGCTGTGTTCCTGACTTGGTGACCAATCAAAGGCTGTGCTCCTGACTTGTGGACCAATCAAAGACTGTGTTCCTGACTCATTGACCAATCAGAAGCTGTGTTCCTGACTTGTGGACCAATCAAAGGCTGTGTTCCTGATTCATTTACCAATCAGAAGCTGTGCTCCTGACTTGTGGACCAATCAAAGGCTGTGTTCCTGACTCATTTACCAATCAGAAGCTGTGCTCCTGACTTGTGGACCAATCAAAGACTGTGTTCCTGACTCATTGACCAATCAGAAGCTGTGTTCCTGACTTGTGGACCAATCAAAGGCTGTGTTCCTGACTCATTTACCAATCAGAAGTTGTGCTCCTGACTTGTGGACCAATCAAAGGCTGTGTTCCTGACTCATTTACCAATCAGAAGCTGTGCTCCTGACTTGTGGACCAATCAAAGGCTGTGTTCCTGACTCATTTACCAATCAGAAGCTGTGTTCCTGACTTGTGGACCAATCAAAGGCTGTGTTCCTGACTCATTTACCAATCAGAAGCTGTGCTCCTGACTTGTGGACCAATCAAAGGCTGTGTTCCTGACTCATTTACCAATCAGAAGCTGTGTTCCTGACTTGTGGACCAATCAAAGGCTGTGTTCCTGACTCATTTACCAATCAGAAGCTGTGCTCCTGACTTGTGGACCAATCAAAGGCTGTGTTCCTGACTCATTTACCAATCAGAAGCTGTGCTCCTGACTTGTCGACCAATCAGAGGCTGTGTTCCTGACTTGTAGTGAAATCAAAGGCTGTGTTTCTGATTTGCCGACCAATCAGGCTGCGTTCCCGTCTTGTTGACCAATCAAATGTGTGTTCCTGACTTGCTGACCAATCAAATGTGTGTTCCTGACTTGTTGACCATTCAAAAGCTGAATTTCGGTCTTGTTGACCAAACAAATGCTGTGTTCCTAACTTGTTGACGAATCAGAGGATGCGGTCTTGACTTGTCAACTGAACAACACTACCCTTGCATAACCTTAGCTGTCTACTCAGACTGTGGACCAGACTGACTAATCAAAGACTGTGTTCCAGACCTGTCACCCAATCAGAGGTTGTGTTCCTGGCTTGTCAATGGAACAACGCTACCCTTGCATACACTTAGCTGTCTACTGAGGCTGTGGACCAGGCTGACTAAACAGAGGCTGTGTTCCAGACCTGTCAACCAATCAGAGGTTGTGTTCCTGGCTTGTCAAAGGAACAACGCTACCCTTGCATATACTTAGCTGTCTACTGAGGCTGTGGACCATTCTGACTAATCAGAGGCTGTGTTCCTGACTTGTTGACCAATCAGAGACTGCGTTCCTGACTTGTCAATTGAAAAATGCTACCCTTTCATATCCTTAGTTGCCCACTGAGGCTGTGTTCCAGACTTGTTCACAACCTCAGACCTCAAAGACTTGGGTATGACTTGATCTCACACCTTGTAGACTCAAGACTCAACACGGTCCCACATGGTAAAGACCCGGTACCCCCGAGATTTAAGACCTGGCTCGAACTCGCACCTCAGAGACTTGAGATGTGATTCAGGCTTGCATAAAACCTCTGCAAGGGCAACTAATAGTCAGTGACTCTGGCACAGTGACCCTGCTGTTTCCTCCCTGTTGAACGACTCAGTAATTACCCTGGCGAGTCGGGGTGCTGCTATATTGACGTTCCCAGTGATTTTATTGCAGTGCAGATACACAGATGGATCTCTGCTGTGGACCTCAGTTAGAAATGTTAGCTCAGAGCTTCCCTCGCTCCCTGCACAATAAACTGGATGGTGCTAGATCCGCTGCCCGCCACTGTTGACCCACTACCGCACGGCACACACGAGAGGCTCTGAGGGAAGAAAAGCCCCAGAGCATTGAACTGGTTCCTGGCCAGAATGACCCTACACTCTCATACACACAGATGGGTGTATTTAGGTCACGTCATGCTACAGTGTCCAAGCTCAGTAGGCGGAGAGAGCGAGGGATGCATGAGAGTGCGTGTTGGCTAATATGCCCCAGGCTGTGCTTTCAGCATTCTTTGTAAAATGTCAGCTCTTATAGCTGTCACGCTGGCTGTAATAGATTTTGGCGCACAGGTGTTGCAGATTAAAATATCTCACACGCCGCTGCACTTCACCAGCCCTGTAATGCAAACTTAATTTGAGAAGTTATTTACATAAATAAATCAGCAGACGGGTCGCACTCTCGGGTCCTGCAAGTGGGCGCCTCATCGCAACCAGCAAACTGCTCTTCCAGGCTGTGATCCTAGACTAGCCTTTAGATAGAGGCTCGATCTGTAAACCCATTGTATGTGTACACTTTCTATGAATCAACTATCTACTGTATAGTGCATTATAAAGCTCCATAAGGTCTTTATAATGCTGTATGATGCTAGGCATAAGTCTTTATAAATGGTCATAGTCATAATTACACACATAAACTGTTATAACACAACAGTATAAGGCTTCATAGCACATAAAGTGACATAATGCATTATAATGTTCAGATTTTTCGTGTTATTAACATTATCAGTGAAACTGGTATCATATAAAGCTTAATGACTAATGTTGTGTCCGTTTGCATAATGCTGTATAAGGTGTAATGTTCCTGAGTTCCATCTTCAAAATGAAAATGATCTTGTAAGTGAACATAACATCTATCTAATGAACACTTATAAGCCTTCTTAAATTGTTCAGCTCTATGAATTCATGCATTATGTGAATGAACGTATTAGGCTTTATGATACGGGTCTCAACAATAATGTTAACAGCAGGAAAAACCTATACAAATACATTTCAACATATTCTTTGTGCTATGAAGCCTTATAATGCGATGTTATACCAGTTTATGTGTGGAATTATGAACATTCATGTACAGTTAGAAACGCTTATGTCAAGCATTCTCTTTATGTGGTATGAAGCCTTATACTGTTTATGCACAGTTACAAAGACTTATGTCCAGTATTATAAAACATCATAAAGACTTTATAGATCTTTAGGAATGGGCTTATGATGAATTATAGGTAACTGACTTGTAATCTATACATATACATTTAACATATTATATCTCTTTGTGCTATGAAGCCTTATAATGCACTGCCATACCGGTTTGTCAGTGTGATTATGAACGTTTATGTACAGCTACAAAAGCTTATGTCAAGCATTATAAATGCTTTATATATCTTTATGAATGTACTTATAATGCATAACGATTCCTGATTCATAGAAAGTGTTACCCAAAATTTAAGTGACACAAAACATGATCCAAGATGCGCAATCCTGTAATGGTAACACTTCCTATGATGCCTGTATTCATAGAGGGTATACACATTATAAAGGCATTATAAGGGATTTTATTGTGTACATAATACTCTTTAAAACAGGCATGAGCTTGTATAATTCCTCTTAAGTAGTTGTAGTTGCGGTATGCATAATATTTTATAGAGCAGGAGAATATGTCTACGCACAGTCAGGTTCCATAATGCATTATAATATCTGTTCAAAAGAACATCACCACTTGCATATCCCTCCGGGTCGAAGGGATGCTGGAGCATGAAAGGCAGGAAACAACCTGGACAGACCATCAGTCCATCTCGGAGCACACTAACACTTCTTAGGAATCTTGTATTCATAATGCTTTATAAATGCATTCATAAGGCACTATATGTCATGCATAATACTTTTTAATGCCAGACATAAGCCTATGTATTTGCTTATAAGCAGTTATAAGTGCATGCATAACGCTTTATAAAGAAGAGAATATGTATTTATAATGTAAAGTATCATAATGCATTATAATATCCATACATTAGGACACAACGGCAGGGTTCTGGTATGTTTTGTAGCCAACTGGTAAGTGAACTGGTATTATAATGCATCATGACGTTATAAAGTCATATATTATCTTGCTTTATAAGATGTTATGCATGCATGCATTATACCTACTTAAGAGTAATTATGCATGCTTATGCCTGGTATTATGAGGTGATATGCATATGCATTATAATGCCTTATAAATGCATGTTCATAGCAAGTGATACCAAACAGTGTATACACTAATGATATACAGCGCTGTGTCAGTTCGTTACAGGCTTTAAGAGAAGTTAGATATTATAGTGCATAACAACATTCATGCTCTACAATGAAGTGATGTTATAATGCGTTATGAAACCTGCTGTTATAAACCTACATAGTCTTATTTTATGAAGTGTTGTGCATGTCACTAACTACTTTTAGGCATGAATACATGGTTATGACAGGCATTATAAGGCATAATGTGTGCTACATGACACCTTATATTGCATTTATAATGCATTACGAAAACAGGATTCATAGGAAGTGTTATCAAATTGATCCACAAGCATCTTTTCCACCCTGTTGCCGCTGTCTTTCAACCTGACCCTCAACCTCCGCCTCCATCTTAGATCGACAGGCTTACAACATACCGCCCAGCCTTCTGCTCCAGCATAGATGTAGATATTTCTTAGGTCTTATCTCTACAGTTCATATCCACAAGCTTACGTGATCCGCAGCGCTCTCTCGCATCAGCTCCACTCATGCTCTCCAGCAAGAGCAACCTTTCCTTCCTAATCCAATTCAGGCTTAAGAGCTGCTTCCCCCATTACTCTGATTCAAGGAAACATGTTTCCCGGAATCACAGGAGGTTAGAGGGAAAGCTGTTTGATGGATGTGACAGTGTTTTGCTTATGGTGTTTTGCTCTGTACGTGTGTGGGAGAGGGATAGAGCTGGATGTGTGAGTGATATCGCCAGAGGGAGTAGACTTACAGGCTGAGTTGAGGGCAGCAGTGAACACGACTAGTGACTGACTGATATAAAAATTTCAGAGACGTTGAGAAACTTCAGACTCGCGCATGGCGTAGGAGTATGATAAGACTGAGCGCCAGGGGTTCATTTATGATGCTTCTGAACCACGACAAATCAGTGGTTCCGATTGTGCATATGCAATTGTTGTGGTAGGCTCACTGGCCACTTTATTAGAAACACCCACCTTGTGCTTCCACTCACTGGCCACTTTATTAGAAACACCAGCTTTGGGCTTCCACTCACTGGACTCTTTATTAGTAACACCTATTTTGTGCTTCCACTCACTGGCCACTTTATTAGAAACACCCACCTTGTGCTTCCACTCACTGGCCACGTTAACGCTCATCTGGCCCAGTACCCAAAAATATCCAGCCTTGAGTGGCTCTGTGGTCAAAAGCTTACCGTTGATTGAGTGCTAGAGGATGGATAATGTAAATTGGGCATCAGCAGATGGGCTACATCCTCTATCCTCAGGTCACTCAGTGGCAGCCAGTGTGCTGAAGCAGCACCATCCTCGGATAATGGCTCACACAGCTGCTGTCGCACACTCCGATAGCGCTACACATGAGGGGTTGTGGCCTACATGTGTTTACCTAATTAAGAGGGAGGAGAGCCCATTCCTCCTCACCTTCATTATTGACAGGTCAAGCCCAGCGGACAGGCTCATTATCATGACATCACCACTTTCCCTGTGAGATCATCCATCAATAGGCCAGCAACTGCCCAGGTGCCTTCTCCATACGCTCAGACGTGTACATACGGCATTATGCTAAAGCACCTGCATTTGCATAATATCCAGACAAATTGGGCATTAAGAGCAAGCTCATTTTCCAGAAGATATTTCTGAGGAGATATATGATGATCCACTTGCATAAGCAAGGTGAAAGTCAAATGGACAATAAGTGGGAAAAGCAGGAATTTCCAGGTCAAGGATACAGAGAAAACAGGAATCATAACAACTACTAAACCTCAGGTAAAGATCACCTAAAGCCACCTTTCGTCTTTGAGAGGGTGGAGAACAGCAAGCTCCACCCTTGCTTCAGATCTGGGAACATCCACAGGTGCTTCTGTCCATCCTTCCACTGTGAGGAGACAGCCTAATGCCATGGGTCTGAAAGGAAGTGTACCTGTTCAATTGTTCTCTGACCTTCTCACATAGAAGGTACGTGACTTTGTTCATCCAGATGCGGCTTTACATGCCCATATACACCCTATGATTTGGTAGGCTGAAGTGAGCCTAGAGTGAAGCGAGCCGTTTCCCTTTTTATGGTGAGCTCATGCATATTTAGATGAGCTCTGCTCTGATTGGCTGATGCGATGCCGTGATGATCACACAGACACGACATGTCAAAATAGATTAAATGAAATGAGCCTCTGTGTAAATAAGTTCCGCCCTCATACTATTTACTTAGCTATGCTAATGCTAGTTACTTGGGGATAATGCTAGTAGCTAACGTTACCCATACTAGCTACCGGCTTTCCATCTGGACAGCAGTTTGGGAAACTGTCTGGAGTGAAATGGGCTGCAGGCTGCAGGATTAAAGTTGTCTGTGATCCTGTTAAAGATGTGGGCGCTACCTTAAATACCTGTTCCACCTTAAATAATGTCGCAGTTGCATCCTGGAGCCTGCACAAGCTGTAGCATTTAAGGTGGAACGGTACATTCACTTCAGAAGCCGGTGAACTGGAAGCAGCATCAACCATGTCCCACTGACAGTTCAGGTCCTTGACTGAAATATGGATGTGAAATATGACTCTATAGCCTGCCATTTACATTGCATTGCAACATTTTGGGGGTGTAAATACTCATGAATGATTACATCACATTCTTGGATTTTGGAATTGGCTCCTTTTGGCCATCCTTATTCGCAAGGGCAGGGTTTGGATTTGAAGGAGGAACAACAGTGTTTGAGGGTCATGATATGCCAGTTGTATATACTGAACCCTCCTTGCTCAGCTATGAAGGGTGGTCTCTGACTTTTGCACCGTGCTGTAAATGTATTAGGGTAGGTATATGCACACAGGTATGCACACATGCAGATATTTGCCCAGGTAACATGTCTTAGTTGTCATGACTACCAGCATTAGCATTGGCTACCGTTGGCATTGTTATTTGGTGTACATTGCATGTGTTTGTTTGGGAATCTGCTAGAACAGATTTACATGCTTCAGTTTTCCAAAAGCACAATACTTTTCTCATACTTCTAGATATGTAGTGTACGTCCGTCTGGAACGCTCCGTTAGAGCACCTGTTTCTTTAAGACCCGCCTCCCGATGAGCTTTGTCCTGACCAGTCAATCTCAGTTCTAATTGCTCAGATCAGTTGAAAGTGGCAACAGCATCCTGCTAAAAGTACCTTCCCTGTAGGCAGCCTGTAGGGCTGGAATTCCTGCAAGGCATTTCAGGCAGCTGGGAAAAATTATTTCTGTGGGAGAGAGTTTCTCCCTCTGGCATGTGCTTTGGGCTTTATAACTTTTCAGACTGATTACAGGCATTGAAAAGCTAAAGAGAACACTAAAGTAAAAGCCAGAAAAGCATAATAGGTCCCGATCATTCCCAGTTATTCAAGTGATTGCATAAACAGCATATTCCAGTTTCTTAGGTCAGTTTAGGGCCTAGAAATATGATTAAGAAGTCTGACCAAGACGGCCAGTAATTAGATTTTAGCTCAGTAATCAGCTTTCTCACTGCATGTAGACCCTTACTCTGATTTCTTTCTCTCTGATTTCTGAACTACAGGAAATACCAAAGCACAACTCTTCGTCTTCTGGACTATGTGTCTTTATATTGTCTGCTAAAGTGGCTTGATTCTGTAGAAACATGCTGCAGCATGACATTTCAGGTTTGCGTTCCTGACCCATGTAGACCTGGAGTTTTCTCCATTATCTGATTACCCAAAAACTTAGAAAGGATTACTGACCTAATCTGATTTTCTGCAGTTTCTGCAGGTAGCCAGGTAAAACTTCAGCCTCCACATGATGGGGTTAGTCTTAACGAGCTGTTACAAAGTAAACAATAACAGAAATCCACATCCGTATTCCCTTCAGTCCCCATCACCCAGCAGGATGTTTGCCAATGCAGGCCTCTGTTAGGTGATATAACAACTGCCTGTACTGTACTGTATATCAAGCTGCCCTATGATGTTCTAAGACTTGAACGCAATGGAGGTCTGAAAGGGTTGTGTAGCTGATCATGAAGACCTAAATTGTTCTCTGATGTTCCACATAGAAGGCATGTGACTTTGTTCACCCTCTGATGCAGCTGTACACGCCCATTTGCACCCTATCATTTCGTCCTAGAATGAAACGACCTGTTTCGCCTCTGTTTTGGTGAGCCCATGAATAATCAGATGAGCTCTGCTCTGATTGGCCGGTGAGACGTCACGATAATCACACAATAGACTAAATAAAATGGAAGCCCGGTCCTTATACTATTTACTTAGCTATGCTAATGTTAGTTGCTTGTAGCTTGCTAGTAGCTAACGTTACACACACACACACACACACACACACACATATATACATATCTATATATCATATATATATATAAATTCAGTGTTGGGATGTTTGCCAATTCAGGCCTCTGTTAGATGACACAACCATGTTGCAACAGTTGCCCACTTGCATTCCCTTCCAAGTACTGTATATCAAGCTGCCCTGTGATGTTCATGTGGATGGGGTCTTTGAGGCAACATGCCCTAGCATCCATCCCCCCCCAGTTTGGTAGCACTGTGAGATAGATCTAGGGATTTGAAGACCTCTCTATAATTGCACGTAACATGTGGAACAACATTTTGCAGTGTCAGCTGTGCTTCAGACTCCCTAGTGAATGAATCTGATGATTGCGAGAAGAGTATTCAGTCATTTTGGCAGCTATTTTTGGCAGCTATCAAACCACTGAAACAGCCTCGCCTGTTCAGGAAGAAAATGCCAGCCCTATATCGGTCTTGACGCCCTTCGTTTCAGGGACTTGTCTTTCCCCCGTCTCCGCCGCTCCTCCGGACTCCAGTCCCCAGAATTCACCACTCCTTGACATCACGACCACATGGTCACCTCCGGCCAATCATGCACTCCTTCCCTCACCTGTTCCTCATTAGCACTGTTCGTATGTATACGCTTTCTTTTCCCCTGCCTCTTTGCAAGGTATTGCCGACTGTTGTTTACATACTGAGCGGCTTTCTCCAGTGCTGTTTGGACCTTTTGCTCTGTTTTCCGGTTTTTCGCTTTTTGCCTTCCCGTTTGGACTTGTTTGCCCGTGTGGACTGCCTTCCGTGTTTACCTTGGACTGTCACTCGGATTTCAGCTTCGCTTGTCCCCTCCAGTATGTTTGCTGCGGTTTTCGTCTGTTTAACGTTGTCTGCCTGTATTGCCTCGCGCTACAGTTCCGTTAATAAACACCATCTGCTTTTTAACACTGCGCGCGTCTGGTCAGTCTCTCTGACGTCACAGCAAGGATGATGTTTATCCTTGTTTTGGCTCAGCCTGTGTCACGCTACGGTTTTGCTTGCCCTTCAGCTCTGGTTTTATGTTTCTCAGATTTAACAAGCGCTGTTGTCGCACAGGATGACTGAGTTTGCCGCTCCGTCGTCTCCATATTATGCAAGATCTGTTTACTGAGCTTACTCAGTGATTCAGCAATGCTACCACATCTTTAGTTTCAACAAGCAAAGTACATAGTGGAGCTTTCACCGTGCTTCCATCAATTTACATCAAGCAACCATCACAACTAGCCTCTCAGTCTGTTAGCATCTGCTTCCTTCATTTATAGCTGATACACAAATGAGTATCATGGGAAAACTCTTTTCCCAGTAACCATAGCTTATCCGAATGGTGTTGCTGGAATAGATGACACAACCACAGTCATCTAGCCAAATAAGAATCGGTCTCCCAAACCTGGGCCAATCTTTTGTCCGGACCTCATTCTACTCACCTGCTGCCTCCTCCTATTCTTGTCCTCCCCAGGGATTAGCGCAGCCAGGCGTGCGACATCTCCCAGCTGGTCTCACTTATGTCCCTTCCATTCCCCTCTCTCTTTTCCCTTCAAACCTGCAATTTACTGCTCCGGCATGCTTGCCCCCAATTCTCCAGCACCGTGGCATCTCTTGGAAGGAGGCATGGCAGCCTCCCTCGGGGGAAATTTCATCTACGGTGGGAAAAACAAACACGTTTGCACAGGGTGCGCTGCTAAAACGTGAAGTATTGATTTTCCTAGTCTAAATAAACAGGCCAAGACGGCACTCGCCGCTCTCTTCATTTTGAGAGAGATGGAGGGAGGTAATGTGCTTGGGGAGGAGTGTGACTGGTGCATAGTGCTGCTGTAGGTAGATCCATTGCATCGCTAACCATACTCATATATCCACGTGCCTATACTGTCTGCTGCACTGTATTTTGACTTCACACCCATTAACTTTCAACACACTGCCAAATCGTTCTGCATCTCCTGCAAATCCGGCAGGGTGAGCGCGTACTGTAAGCGACAGGACGCAGCCTTTAAGCACGACAGCCGTGGCTACGTTCTGACTCGTACCCACAAATCCCCCTTTATTCCACCCACTTGACTTCCCAGATTTGGTGGCGGCATGCTAGAGCGGGGCGCTTTGATGTTTCACTTTGATGGATCTGACTTCAGGCGTCTGGTGTCCTATCTCCAGCTCAGGAGCCTTGGGACAGCCGGTTAATCACCAAACGTCATCACTCACTTCCTGGCTCAATGCTCTGGCTCTCATTGGTGAGGTAGTAATGCAAGCCACGACAGCGCTCCAATGCACCGGCAGACTCTGAGCTTAAAAACTAAGGAGGAAGAAAAGCCCTTCTCCCTTAAGGTGCCGTTTCTTGCGGGATGGCTTCTGGGCTTGAGGCGGCGGAGCAATTCGGAATGGGGATGTGGTGGGCATGTTGTTGTACGTGATAGAAAGGAGCGGGAAAAAAAAAGAACACAGGGCTGTTTGTTTGGACTGGAGCGCAGAGCAGATTGGACCTTGGTGGCAAGTGCAAGTGAACATATGGCCAGTCCTAGAGAGAACACTTTGCGAGCATAAATCTGGGAGCGATGTGATGGTGCAGCTTAGCACTGGAAAATGCCTGGGGGAGTATGTTCAGAGGAGCGGGAGGGGATAAGTGGGGGGGAGTACAGAGGGTTGGAGGCCATTGATTTTGAGCATGCCGTTTAAAGCTATTAATGTTATTGTGCAAGGTTTGGCGGTGGGCTCCTTGTTGCGTGCTTAATTTGAATTATTGACCAGCCGTGCTACGTCTGGGAGTTGTTGTAGCTACAAGAGGATGGGAACATGGTTCAGTTTCTTGGTGACAGCTTCATGCCATGGGCTTACTGTCGAGCAGGCCCGACCTCGCTATAAAACATCCACTTATACGCCCAGTGGAGCACATCCAGTCAAAACAACTGGGAATGTTTGCCTCGCTGCTTGCCTCGCTCCTACACGAGACGCAACAAACAATCTCAGCTGGACAAAATAGAGGAAAAAGGCTCTCCTTCTGCCCCCGTTTAGAAAGCACAAAGGGAGCAAGCGGTCGGCCATCCTGAAACAACAAGAAGGACTTTTGAAACCAGGTGTGAATTAGGGGTAGCCATGTCCTTCCTCCTTCCGTCCAGGCAATGCAGGCTTTAAAGCTGACCTTTCTGGTCATTGGTAGACAACCGGGAATGCTTGCCCGCTGCGTGCCTCGCTCCTCTACGAGGAGGTTCTTTAGAAAGCACAAAGGGGGCAAGCAGATAAGAAGTCGCAGAGGCTCCTGAAGTTGCCAGGATGCCTTTTTATCCACCTCAACTTCAGTTCGGCTCTAGGGATGCCGGCAACCAGCA
Source organism: Semaprochilodus insignis (assembly GCA_034552555.1). NCBI lineage: Eukaryota > Metazoa > Chordata > Actinopteri > Characiformes > Prochilodontidae > Semaprochilodus > Semaprochilodus insignis. Next base: position 1,856,899 of record CM067499.1, read on the forward strand.
AGCAGGCTAATGCGGTGCGTGAATGTTGTACTCACCTGCTAATGCACGCCACCTGTTTCATCCTTCCGTTTTAATTTAGTTACAAAGAGCAGCGTCAGCCCAGTCGATCTGTTTCTCCCTCAAGTGATTAGCTATTCACTTTGTAGAGAGCACGGGCCTTCCGCAGGGAGGTCTCTGACCAGAGTGGGCCATATGGCAGGTGGACGCCCCCAAGCATGAAGTGGGGACTTGACGCTTGGGATACGGCAAAATGAAGGGGGGCTGATTGCATTACCGATTTCTCAAAGGCTCTGGGAACGTCACCTCTTCAGGGGCTTCGTCAGCCCACAAACATTCCAAAAACTAGGAAGCTGGAGTCTCCGCTGATGAGGAGTATGTTTAGCGTGCAATCAGTGCGGAAGCCTAAATGCATAGTCTCTCACTCATGCATATGCATCCGAGGAAGAATCACACAAAGTGCGGGGATGTGGAAAAGTTGAAAGTGGAGCTGATTACAGATTCCCAGTCAAGTGGCACCCAGTTTCCAGGTGGAGTTTTGAAACCAGGTGTGAATTAGGGCTAGCCATGCCATCCTGCTTCCTTGCACCCAGGCAATGCAGGCTTTATAGCTGACCTTTCATGGAGGTTGGTAGACCCTGTTTGCAAGTGGTCTCAGCACTGATCCCAAGCAGCTTAGCCTGCTACAACACTGGGAATTTGGTGCAATTTTTTCCAGAGCAGCAAAGGATGAACACACATTTCACAGAGCAGTAAGATGTGCAGAGAGAGGGGGGGTCACGCCATACTCTGAATGCAACACCCAGAACTTGCGCATTCCGATGAGCCCCTGGCTGACATGACCGCCTCGCCACAGTAACCCGAAGACCCGATTTGTCATACAGCATATTAATATGCAAACAGTGCATGTCAGTGCCACTCAGATGACAGGCTTGCTGTCAGTAACTCTCCCCCTGCTCGGGCAGCTAAATTAGTGATGAGGCCATTTGAGAGAGCGAGAGAGAGAGAGGAGTACTTGATGCAGGAGGTGCAAATTTCACTTTCCTTTTGACTTCGACGTGACGATGGAGGCAATGCAGCTGGGGTTCGGTTCCCTCGAGCTCAGGCTGGACGGTCTTTTATCGACTGAGCGCTGCCCTTTTGAGTTCTGGCATTTCGAAGCCGGGGACAGAATAGACCGAGATGCAAATTGTCCCTTCGAGAGGCATCGGCGGGGGGGTGGTTCTGCTATTAAGGCCATGGATAAACAATGCAGCGCTCGCATTCTCTCTCATTGTATCAAGTGTCCTGCCTGCGAGGAGCCCTTTAAAATGTCATAGGAAGCACCATTTTCAGTCTCTCCCACCTTACCTTCAGTCTCTCCCAGCTTATCAGCTTTGGCTTGTTAGGAGCACAGAACCTGCAGCCTGTAATTCAAATATTTCAAGCCTTCCCCGCAGTGCTTTTAACGCCACTGAAGCTATCAGATGCAGGCTGGTCGTAATTACAGGCTCACGCTCAGGACGTTTGAGTTAAACCTACTTGAGTTACATCAAATGTTACTCTAATCGATTCGAATCCGCAGCAGAAGAGACGTTGACCTCAGGTCACCTTCATTGGTCCCGTTTGCTGGATCCCAGTAAATCAGAGGTGACATCAAAGCGCGAGCCCGCCGTGAGCAGAGTGAAAACGTGTCTGCATTAACCTGAGTGACCCAGCGCTCGTTAATGACATACAGAGAAGTGACATTCATTGACATTCATTATTTTGCTGGAATAATGATGAACTTATGCAACACTCGAGAAACCCAGCAGGAACGGTGTTACGGATTAGCGGTAGAACCTTTATGAGAAAATGTAATCCCCACTCCTTTGATAACCAGAGCAGTACGCCCTTGACCTAAATCCGAAAGTGTTTATAAGAAGCGCTACAGGAATGCTGTTTGGATGTAGATAAACATATTCTGTATATTCTATAGTCCTCCACTCTTGTTGTGCTCTAGAACACAACGTCAGCTTCATAAACAGGTCAAGACTTAATCCAGTACGGATCCTCTGGCATAAAGACTGCTTTCACTCAACTTTGATGCCAAGCTGTCGTATCGTCTACTGTCATGTCCCTAAACTTTTGGCCATTGGCACAGTTAATGTTATTACAGTATGGCTGTGGATTAGAGTTTGGGGATCTGCCCTGAGTGAGGACATGTAGTTTGCTCGCTATAGGCTAGAGGAAACAATAAGGTTTGGGTAGGGCCAAAAATGAATGGGAAACTATGGGAGGAACGAGGGATGAATACATGACATATGGGAATAAATGACTGCGGGTCAGTATGGCTGTGGATTAGAGTTTGGGGATCTGCCCTGAGTGAGGACATGTAGTTTGCTGGCTATAGGTTAAAGGAAACAATAGGTTTTGGGTAGGGCCGAAATGAATGGGAGTCTATGGGAGGGACAAGGGATGAATAAACGACACATAGAGGAGTGTGGGTCAGTATGGCTGTGGATTAGAGTTTGGGGATCTGCCCTGAGTGAGGACATGTAGTTTGCTGGCTGTAGGTTAAAGGAAACAACAGGGTTTGGGTAGGGCCGAAAAATGAATGGGAGTCTAAAGGAGGAACGAGGGATGAATAAACAACACATAGAGGAGTGTGGGCCAGTATGGCTGTGGATTAGAGTTTGCAGATCTGCCCTGAGTGAGTACATGCAGTTTGGTGGCTGTAGGTTAAATCAAACAATAGGGTTTGGGTAGGGCCAAAAAAATGAATGGGAGCCTATGGGAGGAACGAGGGATGAATAAACAACAGCACATTGTAACAACTGGTTTGGTAGCTTATGAGACGCTATATGAGAGCATCAATCTTTCAAAGGGTAAAAAGTATTGTGTCCTGTCCAGTGCACCGGTCCAACTTGCTGTTCCTAAAATACATTTACGAACGTCATACAGACCACAGGCTTAAGCCTCTGTCAACCTCAAGAAGGACATTTTGCGAGATGCTCCTGTGGTGCACCGAGGCCTTCATTATGGTCGTGTTATGGCATGTGTCATCTCCGCTACGGCTTGAGATGTAATTCCGTGCAAGGTGCCATTTCCCCAGACTGCCCTGTCTTATCCGTACCCTGCCATTACAGCAGCCTAATGGACAAGTGGATACCGTTAACTGAAGGGGACTATGCACGTCAGGGCTCAGCTCTTAACCTGCAAGCTTAGAGGACACTTGATTAACCTCTGGTGTCTCAGAGCTTGGTAAGATAGCTCTGGTGTGTGATAGGAGGCTTTAGTAGTCTCAAATAGCACTATGCTGAAGAGGTCAGTCAAAAGATTGGATACCCCCAGCTAAATGGATGTCGTTGGTGATCTTAAAGACTCTACAGTCTCACACTTAACAGCTCCAACTGATGATACATATCCTGATATACCACATATACTCTTGATGTACCACAGTATGATATTTCTCCATATCTCCACCTCTAATATATATTTACTCTCTTTTTCTGCACAGTGTAAAAGCTCTAGTTCTCCTTTCAGTTTAGTGAATATTCATGATGGACCGACCAATAGATTTGCTCCAAACCTGCTTAGAAATAAACCTTGTTCTATCAGCTCCACTGCAGGTTAAGAAAGCTGGTTCATCCTCCTGTAAAGCTCCATTCTGGAGGTTTTTAAGGTGGACTGTATAATTCCATGAGTGCTATTTTATAGTTTGATGTGTTCACTTTTATTCTACAGTAAAGCATTAAGATCAACATAAGGAGAACCTGCTATGAGTAGCCGTGACTGAACTTTTGCCTGGTAGTGTATGTAGCATATTTTGAATTGAATGTATTATTGATACTGCATAACGAATTTTACGTCAAAATCTAATGGAATGTATTCAAGCTATTCAGAAATGGATGACCTGTAAATGCCTGTAAGATGAATGGACAGAAAACAGAAGTGCTTTGTTGACTTTGGGTCCCAAAAAGTGACTTGAGGAAGGATGTTGATTTGCCAGCCTGAAGTAGAAATTCTTATTCTAGAAATCTGAGCATCGTTTTTGGTTTGTGGCTAAATGTCATATTAAAAGCTTGTAGATGTTTGATATTTTAAAAGGAGAAATACAGCTAAAGAAAAAAAGAATTTCCTTTTACAGTACAGAGATAATTATTTATGCTTTTATATTGTCATGGTTGGATTATTGTGACGTTCCACTTACATGTGAAGGAACTATCCAGCGGCTCCAACAGGTCCAAAATGCTGCTGCTCACATATTAATATGAACCGGTATTATATTATGATATTGCACCAGTGCTGCATTGTCAAAATTGTAACTTTTAGGGTCAATTTTTTAAAAATGTTTGTATTAACATGTTGGTCTATTGAAAGGCTAAAGTTCTTCAGTTAATGGTTTTGAAGTATATTTCTAACTTCTTCACTAATGCCCTTCAGTTTACTCCTAACTTCTTCACTAATGCCCTTAAATGTACTCCTAACTTCTTCACTAATGCCCTTAAATGTGCTCCTAACTTCTTCACTAATGCCCTTCAGTTTACTCCTAACTTCTTCACTAATGCCCTTCAGTTTACTCCTAACTTCTTCACTAATGCCCTTAAATTTACTCCTAACTTCTTTACTAATGCCCTTCAGTTTACTCCTAACTTCTTTACTAATGCCCTTCAGTTTACTCCTAACTTCTTCACTAATGCCCTTCAGTTTACTCCTAACTTCTTCACTAATGTAGTTGGGTTTAATTCTAACTTCTTAGCCAATAACAACTTACTCACCATGCAGAGATGTTAGTTCATAAACATTTTTTGCCAAAGAATGAGCACTATATAAAGAACTATTAAAACCACATTAATTAGATTAACAATAATAAAAATAATAATAGAAATAAACTGAAGATCAGGTTCTTGATCTGCTTGGCTTACTATTACATTATTGCGTCCCATTAGTTGAGAACCTCCGATATCTGTGCTGTGGTTTTATTACGATTATAGTTCATTAATCTAAGCTTTTAAAGAGTGTGGTATGGTTTAATTTACTCTCTGATGTTTTCTTTCTTTCTCTCTCTCTCTCTCTCCTCTCTCTCTCTTCTACAGCTTAAAGAACCAGTTATGCGTCCAGTGAAGTCGAGTGGAGGAATGAAACTGTTGGATTGATGTCAGACAAGCTTTGATAAGCTTGCCCTGAATTCTCTGCCTCTTCATCTCTCATATCCCCTGATCTCTCTCTCTCTCTCTCTCTCGCTGTCTCTCCATATATGTCTCCTCCCTTTTTTTCCCCATCTTGTTGTCCTCATCTTTCTGGCCTGACCAGAAGGACCAAACAGGAGACATATTTTTGGGTTTTCTTCAGACTCTGTTCAAGCCGGCCACGAGTCGTCACTCTCATACTTTGCTGCTACTTCCCAAGCACTACGTTGTCATAACTGAACATATGGGACCATGGACAGAGGGGTACCTTGGACAGCGCCACAGTATTCCCAACCACGTCTTCTCTTACCTCCCAGTGGTTTGTCTGCGGGTTGATAAACTGAATCCATGCATCAAATTCCGAGTCGATCAGGTGTTGTGTGCATGACCAGAACAAAGAATTCCAATCCATCTTCTACCCAGCTCAGCAATATCTAGCAAAAAAAAAAAAAAGAAAGAAAGAAAGAAAGAAAGGAAAAAAAAGAAATCAGCCGAATTTATAGTCTGTAAAAAATCTTGGAATTGCAAACAGGCAACACGGAAAGAGGAAAACAGCACCACAATCTGCTCACGTTCCGTGAAATGACTCACGTGTATGTGGCAGCTTTACATGGGCATTGTTCTTTCGGGGATGTAAACAGGTGTGGACGTATTAACAGGGTCTCTTGCCGCACATGTCTTGCTATGTTTTATAATAAAGGGTTACAGTAAATACACCATATTGCCAAAAGTATTCGCTCGTCTGCCGTCACACCCATATGAATTTGAGTGACATCCCATTCTTAATCCATAGGGTGTAATATGATGTCGGCCCACCCTTTACAGCTAGAACAGCTTCAACCCGTCTGGCAAGGCTTTCCACAAGGTTTAGGAATGTGTTTATGGGAATTTTTGACCATTCTTCCAGGAGCACATCTGTGAGGTCAGACATTGATGTTGGACAAGAAGGCCTGGCTCGCAGTCTCCGCTCTAATTCATCCCAAAGGTGTTCTATCGAGTTCCCACAAAGTTGGGAGTATGAAATTGTCCAGAATCTCTTGGTCTGCTGAAGCATTAAGAGTTCCTTTCACTGGAACTAAGGGGCCGAGCCCAACTCCTGAACAACAACCCCACACCATAATCCCTCCTCCACCAAACTTTACACTTGGCACAATGCAGTCAGACAAGTACCGTTCTCCTGGCAACCGCCAAACCCAGACTCGTCCATCGGATTGCCAGACAGAGAAGCATGATTCGTCACTCCAGTGACTCTCCACTGCTCTAAAGTCCAAAGTCGGCGCTCTTGAGCTAATCTGAAGGTCACATGAAGTTTGGAGGTCTGTAGTGATTGACTCTGCAGAAAGTTGGTGACCTCTGCGCACTATGCATCCGCTGACCCCGATTTTCATGGCCTACCACTTTGTGGCTGAGTTGCTGTCATTCCCAATCGCTTCCACTTTGTTATACTACCACTGACAGTTGACTGTGGAATATTTAGTAGTGAGGGAATTTCACAACTGGACTTGTTGCACAGGTGGCATCCTATCACGGTACCACACTGGAATTCACTGAGCTCCTGAGAGCGACCCATTCTTTCACTAGTGTGTGTAGAAGCAGTCTGCATGCCTAGGTGCTTGGTTTTATACACCGGTGGCCATAGAAGTGATTGGAACACCTGAATCCAATGACTTGGATGGGGGAGTGAATACTTTTGGAAATATAGCATCCATGCAGCTCTTACATATATGAATTGGTTCCACTCGTTCGAGAGACTGACTCTAGTTTTAAACGTGTCGTGATTGTGTATCATTTTGAAGACTATTTAAAAAAGAATAACTTATATTCCGAGCCTACTTCCTCAGTGGTGACTGTCACATGAACTACTTTTATGTGTATTGATAAACCTATTATAGCCATTTAAGGTTACCAAGATGTCATAAGAGCTACATGTCATTTTATAAGAAATAAATTAGACTATTTATTATTAGTAAAGAGTTTATTTTTATTCTCTCATGAGCAGCGTATCCATGCGGCGGAATCATGGATGCTTAAATGCCTTTGTGTTTGTCTTTGTGTCGGAATCTTTTTTCTTATTCATTTTATAATGAGCATTATAATGGATAGATCACATGATACCGAGAGTCTTATTTGAGTTTCAAGAGGTTTAAGGTTACAGAAAAATGAAAAGTGTATGAACTGCTGACTAACTAACATGTAATGCATTAGTTAACATGATGTAATACATTAACAATGGTTACTAATGTTTAGTAAACATGTAATAACATGGTAGTTACAGGTTTACTTAGATTAGTTAGCATTGTAACCATTGTTAATGTATTACTTCATGTTAGTTAGTCAACACTTGATGCAAAGTGTTACTGACAACAATATTAAGTATCTCAAGCTCTTTATATTTCCTGAACTATGAAATATGAACCCTTATTATTATATCCTATTATTGTCATTAAGCTTTAAATATGATGGTGTTGAATATGAATAAATAGTCTTAACTATAACAAGCTTAATGGTTTAGTTTGGTGTTTGGTGCCCGATTTCAGGTTCAATTTGGTCTTTTATGACTATAATAAGCTCACTGGACCAAAATCTTGCTCACCTGTGACTGAAACGTTCCTAATAGAATATTATATCTCCACAAGAACCAGTAACAGCTGGGATTGGATTGGCATGGACTGGACAACTTTCTGGATGTAGGCCACATCAATGTTCAGACACTCTTACATCAAGTTGGACCAGATTTGGTGGATACCTTTCTTGGCACAATTCCAACAAGAATTCCCTGTAGACTGGGATTTTAGCCACTGCTGGTAGACCCGTATGACCGTACGCTCCCATACACCTGCAGATTGAGCTACTTCCTTCACAATATGGTCTCTGGCACGTCCAAATGCAGTCACTCCTTTTAGCCAATCATTAACATCTGCTTTGGAGCCATTTTCCACACATGGAACGAGACATTCACTGCACTGTAGCACCTCCTCTCAATCTATGGATCCCGTCAATCACACCCCGCAGGTATTTATAGCCCCATCATCCTCGTGCATCCTCGAGCCTGAAGTTACTACCACCTTAAATACACAAGGTGAGCTTATATAGCCATATGAGTTTGTTGGGCATCCCATTCCAAAACCATGGCCATTAATATGGAGTTGGACGTCTTTTGTAGCTAATCCCTACCTCCACTCTTCTGGAAGGAATTCTGTGGGTTTTTTTGCAGCCAAAAAGAACAATTGGTGGGGTCAGGCATTGGCTCACAATTGACACGCCTGTTCATCCAAAAAGTGTTGAGGTCAGGGCTAGGAAATATATTGTGTGTCTTACTATAGAAGAACAACTGAGAACTAGGAAAAAGCACTGGACTGCTCTTCGAATTCAATGCTACACATTCCTGGGAATATGTTATTTCACGGAACGTCTTTCTTTTGGCATAATATTTAGCATATTTCATTTCAACTGCTCATTTGCTTCTTGTGTTCTTTTCAAAGTGAAGACTTTAAAACTTTGTAACTACTGCTAATAGACTTTCTGGGGGGATCAAAACGCTATTCCTTTCCACGGAGAACCCAGATTTCCAGGCCTAACCTACTTGAGAGTTGCAGGCCTCCAACTCATTAGCTCAATGTATATAATGTTCAGTATATTACCGATGGTGATTATGTGCACGAATGATTTGCTGGCATAACCCTCAACTTGCGAAGACTGCTTAGCTGTTCTCAACGCTCCAGTCCTCCAGTCTGCTCACAGATGCACTGAACACGTGTGGGTGTGGACGTGTGCATTTTTCCCTTTAAGGGAGCAGACTCCTTCCTGTTGTAGCAGAATCCGCTCTCTCCTCCTGACATGGATCATGTGATTGACTATGTGTGAGTTTGAATAAAAGACTCTTGCAACCCTCCCGAGTGGTCTGATTGTATTCGGTAACGCGCCAGGCTCGGTATAGGGTCCCAAGGCCGGGGACCAGCTATGGGTACAATATACAACTGCTTAGGGCCTCCACAATGCCAGAGGTCCTCCACAACATTGCTCTGCACCTACATGGCATGGCTGTTAACTTTCTTATTAGGTACATTGGTTGGTTGTTGCTAACGTCACTAGCCCCACCCTGTTCCACTATGAAGAGATCTCATAGGCCCATGTTGATCAAGACCAGCCCCTGTCCCTCCACCCCAGCTGGACAGCAGTTAAATGCATGCAAACAGTACATACACCAACTGCTCACTTCATTAGGCACACCTGCTTGTATCTACCCTCTACGTACCATTTAGGAGAACCTGTTGGGACTACATCTGGACTGAGAATCGTCCACCAACCAAAACTGTCCAGTGGGCAGCATCCTGTGACCCCTGATGAAGGACAAGAGGATGACGAACACTGCACTGTGCAGCAGCAGATGAGCTATCATATCTGACTGTACATCTACAAGGTGGACCAGCAAGGTAGGAGTGTCTAATAGAGTGGACACCAGCACAACACACACTAACACACCACCACCAAGTCAGTGTCACTGGAGTGCTGAGAATGATCCACCATCCACATAATACCTGCTCTGTGGTGGTCCTGTGGGGGTTCTGACCATTGAAGAACAGGGTAATACAGTATACAGAGAAACAGATGGACTACAGTCTGTAACTGTAGAACTACAGAGTACTCCTATATGGTCAGTGGAGACTGAGTGTAGATACAAGGAGGTGTACTTAATGAAGTGGCCGTATCAAGCCACCCTCAACACTGACAGAAGGCCATATGCCTCCCTGGTCAGCTCCTACTGGTGCAGGTTCTGTTTGGCTGTTACACTGCACAATTAGCAGCCGTCACCCAGTGTTGATCCTCATTCCCATTCTTGAAGCCACATGAACGTCGGTACCTTCATCACCTGGCTGCCCAACTCCCACCTCTTCCAAGTGTGGAACTCTGTGGGAAAGACAGAAGTGCTCTTCCTCCCAAAGCGGCTCCCTGAGATTTGGAAGGCCGAGGTCTATTTATTTGATAATGAACTTTTCTAATGGAATTCTTCCATCGCTCCCCCCACTTTTCATGCACGCTGACCCACAGAGATAGATTATTCTAATTAAGCGATGGCCGGGACGGGGCAGCTCATCAGTGGGCCAGAGTCATTAATTCTCCCGCTCCAGAGGAAATTTAAATAATGGAATGTAAATGGAGAACAGTCCCATGAGGAATTTCACCAGCTGCGTGGGGACAGCGGTGAGGTTTAGGCAACTCCGCTGACCTTAAAAGGACACTCAGGAGACGACTCGTGAAAACAGAAGCAGCGCCGAGGCTTGTCAGTTCTAATTTGGGTTTTTCATCCCTTGACATGAATCAGAGGAGATCTTGGAAATTTCATGCACAGGAAGCAGCTGGCAGGTTGAGGTTTTCCAAGCGATAGAAAGCCCTGAATTTCGACAGGAAAAGGAGATGTGTAAACATCCATCCGACAGTCTATAGTACCAACGTTCCCAGTGAAGCACAAGGTGGGTGTTTCTAATAAAGTGGCCAGTGAGTGGAAGCACGGGGGGTGTTTCTAATGAACTGGCCAGTGTGTGGAAGCACAAGGTGTGTGTTTCTAATAAAGTGGCCAGTGAGTGGAAGTACAAGGTGTGTGTTTCTAACAAATTGGCCAGTGTGTGGAAGCACAAGGGGGGTGTTGCTAATAAAATGGCCAGTGTGGGGAAGCACAAGGTTGGTGTTTTTAATAAACTGGCCAGTGAGTGGAAGCACAAGGTGGGCGTTTCTAATAAAGTGCCTGGTGAGTGGAAGCACTAGGGGGGGGGTTTCTAATAAACTGGCCAGTGTGTGGAAGCACAAGGGGAGTGTTTCTAAAAATCTGGCCAGTGTGTGGAAGCACAAGGTGGGTGTTTCTAATAAAGTGGCCAGTGAGCGGAAGCACAGGGGGCGTGTTTCTAATAAACTGGCCAGTGAGTGGAAGCACAAGGTAGCTGTTTCTAATAAACTGGCCAGTGTGGGGAAGCACAAGGGGGGTGTTTCTAATAAAGTGCCCGGTGAGTGGAAGCACTAGGGGGGTGTTTCTAATAAAGTGGCCAGTTAGTGGTAGCACAAGGTGGGTGTTTCTAATAAAATGGCCTGTGAGTGGAAGCACAAGGTGGGTGTTTCTAATAAAGTGGCCAGTGTGTAGAAGCACAAGGTTGGTGTTTTTAATAAAGTGGCCAGTGTGTGGAAGCACAAGGTGGGTGTTTCTAATAAAGTGGCCAGTGGGTGGTAGTAAATGGGGACCCACACCTTCAGGCACCATGGAAGAGACCTTGGACAGAAACTCTTTTCTGCTGCAAATAAAGCTCCAGTATTTGAGTGGGGGTTGGACAGCTGAAGTGAGCAGGCGCGCCGCTGTCCCAGGCCACCTCACACCTTTATGGCTCAAAGAAATGCCTCTTCTCGCCAGGAAACGAGATAAGCCAGGTAATCTCACCCAAGAGGAAAAGGGAGAACAGAACGGCTTTCCGAAGTGAAAAAGCTGATGGTTATGAATTCAGTTCGAGGGGACGCGAGGCTGGGAAAGGTAGATTTGCAGAAAGCTCCGGAATGACCTTCACTGCACATCCAGAAGAGCTGTGGCATAGTGAGGAGTTTTATAGGGACAGGGAATTAGCCAGTGACTTAAGGAGGCAGGCTAAGGATCCCGGTGAATGGCAGTGCTGCTAATATGTTTCCCAGATTAATATTCTTCAGTACACTCAATAAGCACAGCTGGTGTCCTCACTATTAGTCACGCCATTTGCTGATTTATTCCCACGTAATTCTGAAAATGAATCACATTACTTACATTTAAACGAAGGCAACGTGTAACATATTCAGTACCATGAACCACAGCATTAATCTCCTGCTCGGCATCAGCACATAAATCATAACATGGGAGATTTACAGCAGCGGTGCACCAGCTCGACACCAGATTAGATTGGATTATGCACTTACCAGCCACTTTATTAAAAGACCCTTCACTTTGCTGATGTACGGTAAAGGACTGAAGCTCATCTGCTGATGCACAATGGCCATAGTTTCTAAAGCTTGGCGAGCATTCAGTTCATTTTAGGTTCTACTGTCAAAGTTACATGATCAAGGATTGAGAAAACAGTCCAATGATGAGGCTAATTTCAACTGGCTAGCGCCAAGTTAGCGCTCAACTGCACATGGACATGTTGGGTATTCTGGTTTAAAGGAGATTTGAAGGTCGTAATAGACATATTCATTCATTGATTCATCTTCTGAGCCGCTTATCCTTCTGGGACATGGGGGTTGCTGAAGTCTATCCCAGCACTCATTGGGCGGAAGGCAGGTAACACCCTGGACAGGCTTGTAACAGACATTAGCCCATATTTTCCCTTGTAGCAATTATACACTGACTTAGCAAAGAGTCCTGTCATGTAGCTGCTGCCACCGTTTGCCATTCCTACCAACTGAAGCCTGTTTAGACATGAGTTCGCTTTGCCCATGAAGCCAGAGAGGCCTGTCAGTCACCTGTGGGTAACTGAAAGAGAGGAAACCAAAGAGGGAATGTAGATCACAGTAGGAAAGAAAGAAATACCAGGCATATGTTCTCTCCAACCTTGGACCGTAGTTAGTTTGTCATCCAAGGTGGCTTTTTAATGGCTTGCCTTTCCAATTGTGTAAGTGGGCCCAGCTGGGGTGATCAAGGGCAGCCAGCTGTGTGCAATCCAGGGCCCTGCCCCTACACCCATGTGGTCTCTTGCTGTCCACAGCAGAGGGTGCTGAAGCTCATTTCAGCACCCAGGAGAGCTGCTCTTGTCAGCTGACAGCCACAAATGCAACACAAAGCAAATTATTCTCCCTCAAAATGAAGTGGCTTATTAATAGGCACCAGAAGGTTGTGGGTTCAGTTGCAACAACCAGGCAGAACCAATCATTCAAACCCACAACTCTCGGGGTGAGCTAGCAACCAGTGAACGTGTAACCTTCCTGGTGAGCCAGCAACCGGCGCAGGTACACCCAACCCGTCTTGGGAATTTAAACCCACAACCTTCTGAGTAAACCAGCCACCTGTAAACCCATGACTGGCTAAGCCAGCTACTAGAAGGCTGCAGATTCAAATCCCAGGACTAGACCTACTTGCACCCTTAGCAATGGCACTTAAAAGGGATTTATTATGCTCATGTTCATTGTATTTTGGGCGTCTCCTATAATATATTTACATGCTTCAACTTTCACAAACAATGTTTTCTAATCCTGTATATCTGTATTCACCCTATGCCTGAAACGATGTGTTAGAGCTCCTGTGTGTTTAAGCCTTGCCTTCCAATGAGCCTGGTATGCGCTGACTGGTCAGCTCACCCACTCTGTTCTGACTGGTCAGTTACCAGGGAAGTTCTGGCCTTACAGTGATGGCTGTGCATTGTGTGAAGGCTTGTAGACAGGTAATAAGGATCGCGTTACGAGACAATGTCAGAGAAAAAGTGTGGAATTTCAGCAAGGCAGCTGAGAAATGTGGTTTTTGTGAAAGAGGCGTGTACTATGGATTTAAGTTATAAGAAAATTATGTACGGTCATACGGGTCTACCAGCAGTGGCTAAAATCCCAGTCTACAGGAAATCCCCCCTTGGAATTGTACCAGGGAAGGCATCCACCAAATTTGGCCCAACCGTGCAATTCCTTGATCCAAGAGTGTCTGAACATTGATGTGGCCTACATCCAAAAACATGTCCAGTTCATGCCAAATTCAATCCCAGCCGTTATTGGTGCTCGTGGAGGTATTACAGGCTATTAGGTACGTTTTGCCAAATGAGCATATACTGTATATAGTGATTAAGACAACACATGTATGGTATATAATATGTATGGTAATTAAAATGCCCTCTTGCTGGGAACATTAGTCTTCATCATGAATTTCATGTATGGTAATTAAGACAGTTGATACTGATACCATTTAATAAAGTCCAAATTTAACAAGTTTAGCAAGAGGGCACAAATACTCGACGCTCCCTCCCATAGAGCTGCGCCTTCGCATTGCATGCGAGGAACTGTTTAAACTTGTTATCTGCATTGTAATTTCCTCCTTTTCCATTGAAACGGGACGCAAGGCCTCCCATGCAAAGTGGATGAAAGTCGTCAGAGGAAGTAATGAACACAAATCCATTTTTAACGACACATTAATAAAATATTTTGGAGCTTCGTAATTTCCGTAGGCCAAAATGAAAAAGAAAAAAAAAAAAAGCGCCACGTTTTTCCGGGCTGTTTTAGGACTCATTAGCTAAGCGTATTTTACAGACTACGCACAAAGGGAGATTCACAAGTTTAAAGAGGCGCACAGACTCTCTGCAGGCATGCATGCACGTGCAAAAGAAAGCGTCACCTATGAAATGCATCGATGAAGCTCCAAAAAAGTGCCCACTTTGTTTTTCAGACCTCTCCTGGGCTTCCACATGAACTGAAGATGTTTGGTTTCTCCCTATCTCTGCGACCAGTGTTTAAACTTGAATAAGGCCATGCTATTTACAATGTATTACACTATTTATCATGCAGTTAATTACACTATTGCTTTTCTACTGTATATTCCAAACCATGAACTGACCAAGAGAACCACCGTAACAGCTGTGATTGAAGGTTTAATAGTCTTCTTGGTCATTGTATTCCATTCCTAAGCATCTAATCAGGCTAATCAGCCAGTTACAGTTACTGTATTGGCTGATATGAAATGATACTATACGCTGTTCAACCAGAAAACAATCAATAGACACATTAGCATACCATTGTAGTTCACATTCTGGTGTTGTACTAGCAGAGATGTTCATAAATCTGTTCATACCCAAGTTTAGACCGAAGTCTCTGAGTCTTGAGTCAAGCCAGGGGTGCGAGTGAAGTCCTGTGTCTCTGATGGGTGTGTCCCAGATACCTCTTAAGTCTCTGAGGTTTACGCCCAAAACAAGTCCTGTGTCTGCGTCGAGTCTGAAGTCTCTGGATTGCAAGTCCAAAACGAGTCACTAAGGTGCGAGTTCAAGTAGAGTCTTAAGTTGCTGAGGTGCGAGTGTGGACCGAGTCTCAAGTCTTAAGTCTCTGTGGTGCAAGTTTGAGTCAAGTCTCTAAAATGTGAGGCCAGGTCAAGCCTCAATCTCTGAGGTCCAAGACTGAGTGAAGTCTCAGGTCTCTACAGTGCAAATCCAAGACGAGTCTGAAGTCTCTGAGGTTCAAGTCCCAGACAAGTCCTGGATCTCTGGGGTTCAGGTTGAGTCTTAAATCATGGAGGTGAATCTAAATCGAGTTTCAAGTTCTGGCGGGCTAGCTCAAGCTGATTTTTGAGTCTCAGAGGTGCAAGTCTGAGTCGAGTCTCAAGTTTCTGACCTAAGCATCGAAGTACAAACCCAAGGCAAGAATCAAGTCTTTGAGATGTGAGTCAGATGACAGTCCTGAGTCCAGGTTGAGTCATGGCATCAGTTTTAAGTCATGGCGGGCTAGTCCAAGTCGATTTTTGAGTCTCTGGGTTGTAAGCCAAACTCAAGTCTTGAATCTCTGGGGTGTGAGTTGAGTCTTGAGACTAAGAGGTGTGAGAATGAGTCAAGTCTCAGGTATGACTGAGGGTCAAGTAGCTCATCCAGCTGTTACATCAATCGAATAACTGGCAAAGTCAGGTGTATTACCTAAAGCACTGGCTAGAATCTCTGGTGTCCAAACTACATGCTAGCCAACCATATCAAGTTGTTGTACATCTTTCCTTTAAACATTCCATTTACTGTTCTGTCCATCAAATTGAAAGTTTTTCCATAAAAAGGTTCATTATTTGAAGGCACAGGAACCTTTGGCACTAGATCCATAGCCAGAAGAGTTCCATTTACTGTGTGCCAAATATTCTGGTACTGTAAGCCTCTACATTCTGTATTGACAGGTTCAAGTTCCTCCTCAGTTTGATTGAATAAATTGATAATGTCCAACAGATCAAGTGATTATTGAGTAATGTTTGCAAAGAACGAGGTACCCCAAGGTCAAGGAGGTTCTCTGCTTCTTTGAGTGACCTACGAGCGAGACAAAATGAATCCCAAACTGTAACATGCTTCTGAATCATGAGTCGTAACTGCGACATCTAAGGGTTCGTTTGCTCAGAGAGTATTCTTAAATCCGGGGAAGCATCCTCTCCCAGCATGTGGTTACGCAACAGATTTGAGAAGCACTGATTCATAATTCAGGCTTCCTGTCAGGGCTGTGCCAGTGCCTCCTTTTGGCTCCTTTTGCATGATGACAGTTTCGAGAGTCGTAAGAAAAGCGATGTGTCGTCACTGTTGTTTTCGCATTAGTGTGGTCACGGCCTGCATCGTCATCAGGAGAGAGCTGTGGCCCCGTCCAGGAGCTAGCTGGAGGGGGGCATGTTTTGGAACGACGAGAGAGGGGAGTAGATTAGCTGCTGTCTGTTCTACTCTGGCCCAGCATGGCTGAAGCCCAGGCTCTAGCCGCAGGAAACGGCCGACTTGTCAAGGTGCATTCACTCAGCGGTCCTGATGCCACATCCAATTGTTACTGCTGTGAATCGTAAACGGGTATTCTGGCCTAAAACTATGGCTTAATTTGTTATTTGTCATCTTATACAGCGTTCTGAAATGCGGCATCGCATGCCTCAGCCCCTCGTGTGCAGGGGAATTCTTGATTTTATACTATTTCATGTCTTCATTCATCAGGGTTCTCGCTCAACAATACCTAGTTATGCACCTACATCATAAAACCATTGGGGATCCCTGCGCTGGCATTCGATCATGACTAATAGCCTGACCACTGCCAGGTTGTTAGCTTGCTAACTTTATCTATTAACTAACTTTAACAGAATCAAGTCTTTGAGATGTGAGTCAGATGACAGTCCTGAGTCCAGGTTGAGTCTTGAGTCACCGGTGTGAATCTAAGTCCAGTTTTAAGTCATGGTGGGCTAGTCCAAGTCAATTGAGCCTCTGGGTTGTAAGCCAAACTCAAGTCTTGAATCTCTGGCATGTAAGTTGAGAATGTGGGTGTGAGGTGTGAGAATGAGTCAAGTTAGCTAGCTAACTGTATCTATTAACCAACTTTAACAGGCTTATGTTGCATCCCTAACCCACTCAGGAGCAGGTAAAGCTTGACCAAGCTCTGACCAATCAGAGATCTTTTTAGGGGGCCCTCTCCAGTCCTTTCCAGATCACTTGGTTAGGAACCCTGTCTACGTTCCATATGGGGGTGGATAAGGCATCCATATAAACCATTGTTTACATTCATAAACAGGTACTATCCCTCATCACACCGTGTCTCTCTCTCTCTCTTGCACTGCATTTTATTTTTATCTATTGTTGTTCATAAACAAGCAGCCCACCCCCCGGTTGTCTCTCCCCATGGTGGGGGAAGGACTGGCTGTCACTGTGTGTTAGTTCAGCACCAGACGAGGCCAGTAGCCACAGGCTAAACTGGAGCAACATCCCCATCACTGCCGTCGCTACCACTGCCCAGTCCCAGGGGCCCTTCCTGGAAAGGGGGCTTAATTTAGCCTCAGGCTCCACAAGGCCTGTGGCCCTTCACCCCGTGCTTGCTTTCTGGATATGAACCAACATCTGGAACAACAGAACAAACGCTCTCAGGTAATCTATACGCTCCGCCATCTTGTTACTACTGTTTAGTAATGGGTGTAGCACCCATTGTTGACGCTGGTGTCGTATCCTCTGGTGTTTCTTGGTTCCAAACTGGTGCAAATGCAGGTTGGTTCCCTGGGTAGTACCAAGCTTCTAAGAAACCTCAATGGAACCAGTTCAAGAACTAGGGTTCTTTTGGTTGAAAAGGGCTATTGGTGGTTCTTCACGCTCTCAGGAAGTTACTCGTTTTGAGCTTTGGTTCATCTAGGTGTCCCTTCCTTAGGCTCTTGAGCAGTTTGCAACTTCTCTTTGCATTGCTTCCTCATACTTCCTTTAGAATCTGGGTTCCTTTTAGTTGCTTATCCACATGATTTTTGGTTGTTTCTTTTGGCCCTTTTTGACCCAAAGAACCCTGGTTCTTGAACCTAGTTCTGTTCAGGCTTCTTAGAGCCTTGATGCTATTCAGGGAACCAGTCTGCGTTTGCACCAGTTTTTATTGGTACCAAGGAACACCAAAGGATACTATAAACACAGTCATAGTAACAAGATGGCGGAGCGTATGGACTACCTGTGAGCGTTTGTGCTGTTATTCCAGATGTTTGTTTGTATCCAGACAGCAAGCACGGATCAACTACTGCAGACCACTTGAGTGTCGCCACTGTTGCCTTTTCATTCCTCAACAACTGACACGCCCATGAATGTCATCACGGTTCATGGTGAAGAACCAACTATTCCTTGGTTCCAGCTGGGAACAAACTTTTTGGGTTCCGAACCTGTTTATTTTTGGTGAAACTGTGTCAAATGGTTCCAAATTAGGTGCGCAAACTGGAACTGGAACACGTTCCACACTGGTGGAAAAGGGCTATTTGTGCTTCCTCCTCATGGTCTCAGGGATGTAGTTTCCTGCCACTGCTACCCTCAATGGTGTGCACTGGGACTTACATTCATGAAAAGATGCTTTGAGACAATGTCCAATGTTCCAGTTGCGACACGACTGGGTTGAAACTTCCAAATAAACAAATGTTCTTGTGTTATTTGGGCTCAGTCTGAAGAAGACCAACACTTCACTCTTTCTGTATGTAGGTCATCAGTTTGGTTTCAATAGAGGAGAAAAGAAAGGAGGAAAAACACCCACCCACCTCATTTCCCGGCAATGAAAACAGACCGCCATGGCAGCGCTATGGTAATGAGACAAATGCAGGGATCAGACAGAGAGGTTCAGAGAACACGGCCCTCCTAATCAAGTTCAAACCCCAAGCTGCTGTCGCTAGGTGGGTGTTCTTCTTGGAAGCTTCCACAGTTTGCTGGGTGCCATCATTATTTATGACCAGTGGATGCTTTCCTGAGCTTAAAGCAATATGTTTTAGGACGAGGTGAAAAGTACAGACTCTAAACTTTATACGTTTCTTATCACACATTGTGATGGTGGCGTTTGACTAGAGTTTGTCTTGAGTCTGCTCAGTTTCATGATGGTAGTGGAGTTGGACAAGTGAACCAGGACACTGTGGTAGAGGAGTTTGTCTAGGTTCTAAACTAGGAAGATTCTCATTTTGGTAGTTGAGTTTGACAAGGCTGTGAAACAGGACACCTCTCATAATAGTAGGTTGCATAGCTTGAACAGGCCACTGAGCTGAGAAACTTACCATTACAGTAAAGGTGTTTGACCAGCCCGCGAACATGGTACTAGTGGAGAAGGACTAGGTTGTGAACTGGGACACTTTCCACTGCAGTAGTGGAGTTTGACTAGGCCACGAACAAGGTAGTTGAAGAGTTTGGCTAGGCTGTGAACTGGGACACTTCTCACTGTGGTAGTGGAGACTGATTAGGTGCAAGCATGACAGTTGTGGAGTATGGCTAGGCTGTGAATGAGGACACACCTTACTGTGGTAGAGGAGTTTGATTTGGTTTGAGCATGATAGTTGTGGAGCTAGACTAGGCTGTGAACCAGGACTCTTCTCACCCCGTTAGTGGAGTTTTACAAGGCTGTGAACCGGGACACTTCTCACTGTGGTAGTGGAGTTTGACTAGGCTGTGAACCGGGGCACTTCTCACTGTAATAGTGGATTTCAGCTAGGGTGTGAACCAGGACACTTCTCACTGTGGTAGTGGAGTTTAACTAGGCTGTGAACCGGGACACTTCCCAGCACAGTAGTGGAGATACTAAGCTGCGAGCTGTAATGGAATGGAATTTAATGGAATCATAAAATGCCAGTAATATTTTTGAGATTAGTAGGATTGATTTATTATTTTTTTTTTATTATAACATGTTATAACAGTCAACACTGTGCACTGTATTTCCCCATTTAAAAGTAATCACACTGCCTTTGACATTTACATGAACTGGATATGCCTTGATGCCATTAATGAGACACTTTTCTTAAGGCTTAAGAATCACACATGAACAAAGCTCTCATGATGTGTGTCACTCGTTGCTCATTCCGGTTCTTCAGAACGTTCATGCTAAGAGCGGAAAAACATGTCTAATTGCAATGCTAGGCTTTTCCGCTGCTTTCAGCCATTAGCGATAGCCGCAGGGGATGTGCCAGCGCATGCTGATGTGTAGGTCAGGTTGAATGCTAATATGTCCTTTGCATGTAAAACCATGTATTTTGCTGATTGGAGTTGCTGGCTTTTTTCATATTGATCATTTTCTTGATTATTTCCGTTTTCAGGACATCATGAGTGCGATAACCGCTTGTTCAAGTTTGTGGGGAGCCAATATCTCTTAAAATAGGAAATATTAACAATATGACCTATGATGATGGTTGTAAACTTGCTTTTTTCTCTTTTTTGAGCTCTATACAGTTTCTTATCTTCATTTGACCTTTGGGAGGAGCTGACTCACTCCTCAACAATGGTATAAAACCCCCTTCAAAGTTTGTATCTGAAGAATTCAATCTGGACAATCTGGACCAATTTGGACTGCACTCTGGACTGCATGTCTGGACTTCTTCCTGGACTGCATGTCTGGATTTCACCCTGGACTGCATGTCTGGACTTCACCCTGGACTGCATGTCTAGACGGCATGTCTAGACTTCACTCTGGACTGCACTCTGGACCGCACGTCTGGACTGCATTCTGGAACCAGAGCTCAATAAACTAACATCACATCCAAAGTGGCCTCCTCTCTTCAACTGACACCAGAAGAAGAAATACAACAAAGTTGATCAACAGTGATGACGGTACACCTTTAAGACACCTTCAACTCCAAGAAACACTCCGTTAAGGTTGCCAAGTAGATTAACTAGCATTATAGTCGTTATATAGTATATAGTCGAACTGTGTGAGAATATTCAAGCTGCATGGGATGGATTATCACAGGACACCATTAGGAACCTCTACAACTCCATGCCGAGACGTCTGGCACGTTGGGCCACCATGTTTGCAAACCCAACACCGCCATACTGAGAGACACTACTTCTGTATGTGTAGCTCTATAAATATTGTCCATATCAGTCTAAATGTATCATCATTTATTGTTCCTGGTGACCTTTATCTTCCTTCCCAACAGCACTGCAATCCCACACCTCCTTCTGGGTGCAGCTGTTCTTTTGATGATGAGTGTATGATACATAAATAAGCAGCCAGTTGTTTGGTTTGTAAAGCCAGTCACCAGCTATTGCTTCTTGGCACAAGGTAGGTGTTTCTAATAAAGTGGCCAGTGAGTGGAAGCACAAGGTAGGTGTTTCTAATAAAGTGGCCAGTGAGTGGAAGCACAAGGTAGGTGTTTCTAATAAAGTGGCCAGTGAGTGTCATTCACAAGTGGAAATGAAGGCTTCTTGTTTCTCCATTGACAATAATTGCAGCACCCTTCATATGAGCTGTGACACTCACTCGCCGGGTCACTTATTGATTGCGAAGTGAGCCAGACGAGGGGTCTGTGTTCTTTCCCCCAATCTCCAAGGGACTCGTCTGAGATGGCGGCGTAATTATTGCTGTGAGATCTGCTGCCTCGGCATTTGTTCAGCTTATCTTCATCTGACTGCACGTTCAGTCACGAGCTACTGGGGTTTCAATTTGCATCTTAAGCCTCGGCCTGTGAAAGGAAGCCATAAACAGTGTGCTGGCGGGAGGAAATGATTTGCGTACGCCGCTGGTTTATTTTCACTCAGTTACCATAAATTGGAATTCATTTGCTGTCCCAGCTGCCTTCATTGCCCCCTCGATATTATTATAGAGCAGATTCTGGATGGGAGTTGTTGGTGCAATTTAGAGCTGATTTGAGAGTTGTAATTGCACATGACCTAGTTACGGATTCATTAATGCTGTATTCTCTCATTTGTCGAGAGCAGCATAGATGGTGCATCGCTACTATGGCGTCGACAGACTGAAGGACAGATTGGCCAAATACATTTACTTTACTAAAATGACAATCGAGACCAAAATGACCTACAAGGAAAGCATGTCTTATTTTGTACACATAATAGATGAAGACTTATAAGGGACTAAAGCACAAGGTGGGTGTTTCTAATAAAGTGGCCAGTGAGTGGAAGCATAAGGTGCGTGTTTCTAATAAAGTGGCCAGTGAGTGGAAGCACAAGGTGGGCGTTTCTAATAAAGTGGCCAGTGAGTGGAAGCACAAGGTGGGCGTTTCTAATAAAGTGACCAGTGAGTGGAAGCATAAGGTGCGTGTTTCTAATAAAGTGGCTAGTGAGTGGAAGCACAAGGTGGGCGTTTCTAATAAAGCGACCAGTGAGTGGAAGCACAAGGTGCGTGTTTCTAATAAAGTGGCCAGTGAGTGGAAGCACAAGGTGGGTGTTTCTAATAAAGTGGCCACTGAGTGGAAGCACAAGGTGGGTGTTTCTAATAAAGTGACCAGTGAGTGGAAGCACAAGGTGGGTGTTTCTAATAAAGAGGCCAGTGAGTGGAAGCATAAAGTGGGCGTTTCTAATAAAGCGGCCAGTGAGTTTAAGCATAAGGTGGGCGTTTCTAATAAAGCGACCAGTGAGTGGAAGCATAAGGTGGGTGTTTCTAATAAAGTGGCCAGTGAGTGGAAGCATAAGGTGGGCGTTTCTAATAAAGCGACCAGTGAGTGGAAGCATAAGGTGGGCGTTTCTAATAAAGTGGCCAGTGAGTGGAAGCACAAGGTAGCTGTTTCTAATAAAGTGGCCAGTTAGTGAAAGCACAAGGTAGCTGTTTCTAATAAAGTGGCCAGTTAGTGGAGTCCCGCTTTTGTCTTGGCGGAGACGACCAACGAATCCGTGTGTGGAGGCACCGTGGCCAGCGCCAAGATGAACGCGGTTGCCACGTGTCACATGTCCAGAAGGCCTGGTGTCACTCCACCTCCACCCCTACCACACAGTCTGCAGGAACTGTGTGAGAATATTCAAGCTGCATGGGATGGATTATCACAGGACACCATTAGGAACCTCTACAACTCCATGCCGAGACGTCTGGCATGTTGGTTTAGCAAACATGGTGGCCCGACCCAATACTGAGAGACAGACTTCTGTATGTGTAGCTCAATAAATATTGATCATATCAGTCTAAATGTATCATCATTTATTGTTCCTGGTAACCTTTATCTTCCTTCCCAACAGCACTGCAATCCCACACCTCCTTCTGGGTGCAGCTATTTATTTGACGATGAGTTCGCGTATCTCAAATTTAAAGCACAAATTTCATCAAAATTATTTGACAAACTCTAAAAGTTAAATGGTATACTTTGTGAAAACTGTTTCAGCCCTTCTGTGTGCACGTTCTATAGCCATACAGTATGCACAAACAATCTGCCACTTCCCGGGGGGCAAATCGCAGGTCATCTCAAGGCAGGCTGAGCCCGTTAAACCCCATATGAATACTTTAGGGAGGTCCTCCATAATGTGAAACAGTATGAAGCCCGGTCCCCGAGCCAACCTCATTAACTCCGAGATCATTTAAGCACAGTGTGCGGCCCGATAATGAGCCAGCAAAGCAACTTAAACGCCACAATCATGGGGTCGATGCAGCGACAACAGGGACAATATTCTCAGCAAGCCCCCATAAGAGCAAGCTCTTAGCAATCAGACAGTGGGACAATGTTCCATCCTACAAAGAGAAAGCGACGCTGGGTTTGGAGCAGTTAGATGAAAGAATAAACAAGTAATGAGGCTTCTTGCCTCCAGACCCGCTTGCTGAAGTTGCTGGGTGCTGAAAACAGAACGCAAACTTTCTTGAAGGGTGCACTGGGTTTATAACAAGCCTGGAACAGTTGTCATGTTTCGAGGAATCTGGGCATGCTAGGACTGTCAGAAAGTCAATTTGGGATTGAACAGCTCCATCCATGGCCAAGAGTCCAAAAAGGGATTACTGGATTTGCACTCTCTGGATGGGCTCAATGGTCCTTCATGCCTCCCGCCCCCCACAATGCTAGCCAAGTTGGGCTTCTGTTAGCTGACATAACAGATTTAGCAGTTAGCATTTTTGTCCAACTATTTTAAGCTGTCCAAGGATATTACACTAACTCTAATAGCTTTAGCAAGCTTGGTAGCTTCATGAGATAGGGGGGGACCTAGCTAGCAGTGGGCTACAGGGCCACATTTCAGTTCACTTTGTGACGTTCCGTACCGCAGATTTATGAAATATCTTAAAATTCAATGCAGGAAACTCAAGCATTAGGACTCTCACATACAGTTTCACAGTTGTTAAACTGTAAGCTGGTCTTTGCTGCAACCCATTTCCCTCAGCACGAGCCATTATGCATTATGACCTGAAGACCCAGGCGATTTGGCCATGGCAGTATATCTCCAGCTCCATACATTATGTCCCCATTATTGGTGGAGATATTGCAGAGTTCACCTTCATGCTGATGTAGGATTCCACAGCCCTTGAGCAAATGTGCCAGTGGACCGTAACATGCACAGTGCTCCGTAAATGGGATGATAATTCAGTGGCTGTATGACTCGTTTAAAGCCTGTTCCTTTGAAAAGGTTGGTTTTAGAAAACCCTTGGGTCATTTAGGAATACAAATGCCTGACTACGAGTGCATATTTCAGGCCTTTCTTGCAGCCACAATGAATTCTGCAACTTAGGGTGTCGGATTCAGTTTCTAAACTTGCAAACGGGAACATTTGTCCAGTCTAGGTCTAGAAATACCGTGACTTTGGGGCATCCGTCACACTAAATGGGACATGTTCTATTTATAATAATACAACCAGTATGCGGTCATCTCTAACAACAATTAGCAATGCGGTTCTGGTGCCTCATTACTCCTGAAAAGGAACCAAAGATCAAGAGTCAAGTTTAGGGTCTCTGAGATGAGAGTCTGAGTCTCAAGTCTTTGGGGTGTACGTCTGAGTTAAGTCTCAAACCGCTAGGGTACAAGCCAGAGTCGAGTGTCTAGTTTCTGATGTGTCCAGACTGAGTCTCAAGACTCTGAGCTATGAATTCGAGTCAAATCCCAGGTTTTTGATGCCCACATCTGAGTAGAATCCAGAGTTTCTAAGGCATGAATACGAATAGAATCTTGAGTCTCTGGGCTCTGAATCAAGTTCTCTGGGCTCCAAATCGAAGTATGAGGTGTGAAAATGAGTGTTGAGTATCTGAGTTGCAAAACTGGGTGGAATCCTGAGGGTCAGAGGTGTGAATCTGAGTTGAATCCCCAATTTATAACATCCAAACATAGAGTCTTGAGTCTCTGAGGAGTGAGTCCAAGTCAAATCTTGAATTTCTGAGGTCCGAATCCAAGTCAAATCCGCGAGTGTGATAAACAGTGGAGTCTTGAGTCTCTGGGGTGTGAGTCTGAACCAAGTTTCAAATTTCTAGGGTAGAACGTCGAGTGTCGGGTCTCTGAAATATGAGTCAGAGTCGAATCTTAAGTCCTTGAGGTGTGAGTCTGAGCCTAATCCCGGAGATTCTGAGCTGCAAATCTGAGTCTAATTGTGACTTTCTGACATGTGAATACGAGTATAGTCTAGAGTCTTTGAGGAGTGAATCTGGGCGGAATCCTGAGTATCTCATGTGGAAATCGAAGATAAATCCAAAGTTTCTGAAGTGTGAATGTAAGTAGAATCTTGAGTCTCTGAGGAGTGAGTCTGAATCAAGTCTCAAATTTCTAGGGTATAACCCTAGTGTTGAGTTGCTAAAGTGTGAGTCAGAGTAGATCCTCAAGTCTCAAGGTCAAATCCTGTGATTCTGAGGTGCAAATTTGAGTCAAATCCGGAGTTTCTGAAGTGTGAATACGAGTTGTCCTGAGTCTCTAAGGAGCGAGTCTGAGTGGATTTTTAAGAATCTCAAGTGTGAATCTGAATTGAATCCCAAGTTTCTGAGGTGCAAATACGAGTAGGAGTCTTGAGACTCTGAGGAGTGAGTCTAATTCAAATTTGAAAGTTTTTGAAGTGTGAATCCAAGTCGAGTCCTGAAGTATGAATACAGCTAGAGTCTTGAGTTTCTGAGGTCTGAATCAAGTCTTGAATTTCTAGGGTGCAAGACAGAAGTACATGCTGGGTCTCTGAAATGTTTGTCAGTGTCAAGCCGCAGGTCTCTGAGGTGTGAGTTCGGAAGTGTGAATACGAGTGGAGTCTTGAGTCTCTAAGGTGCGAGCCTGGGTGGAATCCTGAGGATCTGATGTGTGAATCCAAGTTGAAATCCCAGTTTCCGAGATCTGAATATGAGGATTGAGTCTCTGAAATGTGTGTCAGACTCGAGTCTCAAGTTCCTGAGGTGTACTTAATGAATCGAATCCTGAGATTCTAAGGTGCAAATCTGAGTCAAATCTAGAGTTTCTGAAGTGTGAATATGAGTACAGTCCTGAGTCTCTGAGGTGCAAGTCTGGGTGGAACCTTAAGAACCTAATATGTGAATATGAATTGAATCCCCAGTGTCTGAGGTGCAAGTCACGAATCTCGTGCGTACAAGCCAGAGTCAAGTGTTTTGAGTCTCATATATAGTCTTAAAATAGAACCTTAGTCTCATTATTAGCTGCACCTGCCAGGTGCTAAAACAAATGAGCGAAATTACTTACATGGTTGGTTTCTCTATAGCTTCTATGACTGTTAGAACCACATGTACTGCTTGAAGTGCTTCATGTCAGTCCTTTAGTCTAAAGGATTCTCTATAATGAACAGCTCATTAATTAAAACTGTAAACCTAACTGTGGTATTAGACGTTATAGTTACACCCATCATCAAAAGAACAGCTGCACTCAGAAGGAGGTGTGGGATTGCAGTGCTATTGGGAAGGAAGATAAAGGTTACCAGGAACAATAAATGATGATACATTTAGACTGATATGATCAATATTTATTGAGCTACACATACAGAAGTAGTGTCTCTCAGTATGGCTAACCCAACATGCCAGACGTCTCAGCATGGAGTTGTAGAGGGTCCTAATGGTGTCCTGTGATAATCCATCCCATGCAACTTGAATACGCTCACACAGTTCCTGCAGATTGTGTGGTAGGGGTGGAGGTGGAGTGACACCAGGCCTTCTGGACGGTGTCACTCCACACACAGATTCGTTGGTCGTCTCCACCAAGACAAAAGCGGGACTCGTCACTGAAGATGACCCGCTGCCATTCTGAGTCACTCCATGACACCATTGCAGTCTTTGGTGACGTTGACGTGGTGTTATGGACAGTCGTCTTAACAGTCTGCGTGCATGTAGTCCTGCTTTGTGCGGCCGTCTACCAGTGGTGCTGGCAGATGACTCACAGAGGGCATCACTGCTCACTGAATGTCTGCAATCGTGGCTGCTGGGTCAGTCAGGTACAGCGATAAGCCCCGTCCCTGCTTACGTCACATGCACAGCCGAGTGTGAAACTTGGGTCATTTGCATGTCTCACTATGTGACCCCAGTCTGTGCTGCTCACTTGAGCTCCTCCCCTTTTACACCTATAAAGAGAAACCATGGTGACGGCCCAAAACTCTCTTTAAGCTTTCCATGTGAAATCAATTCCGGCTGACTCGCAGCCCCCCCTCCTTCTTACAGTCGCTGAGAATAATCGATCTTGCCGGACATGTAGGACCCAGGTTATCATGAATCAACCTGAGAGCGGCTATCACGTCTCGGCATGTCCTTTCACGTCTTCCCTGAAAAGGGAAAAGTGCTGGCTGTTAGTATCAGATCGCACCTTTAAATTTACAGCCCGTGCTGCTTTCGCTCTCTCGTGCTGGGGATATTCTCCCTTTTCCAGCCCTGTGCATTATTCATGCTTTGCTTCTCCCTGACACTTTGATCATGAGCGGATTTGGCAAAGGTTGTAAATATACATGTTGGCTACAGCAATAATTTATCACGTGTTAGGAAGGAAAGGAGCTGGGTGGAGGGGAATGTGGGTGATTATATATTCCAAATTGGCAGCAACAACATTTTATTATGTATAATGCAGTGACAGCAGCCTCCGAGCACTTAGCGTATGGATCTAAATTAACATGCATGTAATGCAATTTCATAACAAGCGTTCATGCAGCAATGCTGCTGAATGAGTCGGGATAGTAAGGTGCGCTACTGCTGCGTCTGAGTGGCTCCAAAGGCACTTCTGGCCTGAGTGTGCTTGCACTTAAACACTTAAAATGTCTTTGTGTTATTTGATTTCCAGTCAAAATGACCATTAAAGGAACAGTATATGATTTCAGAGCAATATACTTTGTATCAGATTCTGTGAATATCCCCTCAGAGGCGACTAGCTGTCTGTTCTATGTGCTCACTGGAAAGAAATCTAGTGTTGGTACACAGTACTGGCTCTGTAAATGGGAAATAAACAAAGTGGCTTGAGTAGAGCTACCCAACACTCTTCCAGACAATCAGAAACAGGGGGCATTTGTGCTCATGCACAATAGATATCTCCAAAAGTTGGCTTCCTATTCGCTGGCTTCTTGATAAATTTTCCTGATCCACCTTAAATGGTGAAATGGCGCAACAGTTCCATGCTGGCTCCTCAAGCTACCTTTCCAGCTTCTTGTACAAAGCTTTACTGTTCCACCTTAAATAGTGCTGCAGTTACAATCGGGTGCCTTTCAGACCTCCATAGCGTTGAGGTGTCTTCTCACAGTGAAAGGATGGGCAGAAACACCTGTGGATGCTTCTTGTTGTCCTCTCTCTCAAAGATGAAAGCATCAAGTGCTGTTTATCTGATTTGTAATAATTTGTTGGTTAAAGGTGCAGTATGTAAGACGTAATCATTTTTGATGTAAATGTTTAGTTTGAAACACTCCAAAATTAATTCATATTATTAACAGAATGTGATGAAAGAACATTTTTGACTGTCTGTCAAAGACGCCTATGTATTGTGTTGCAGAGATATCTATTGATGTTAGCATGCTTTACCAGCTAGCCTCAAACCGTCATGTCTGTAATACCACTTTGTACCTCAAGAGGTGATATGGAGTCACCGTAGTGATGAATCTACTTTCAGCCCCCACATGACCAGTAGATACATGACCAGTAGAGACGGACACTGAGGCAAGAAACCATGTTTGATAGTAAAGAAAATAAGTGATAAAACAATAGCTAACTTGGATGCTGCTTTCCACCACTGTGGATGCTATTGCTGGGCAAAGAGATGAAGTTTGATGCTAAACTTGCAATGATTCTTCAGACTGGCAAGTAAATGAGGGGCAGAAGTGAAGGAGGAGGAGGAGGGACCATTCGTGTAATCTTACATATTGCTCCTTTAATGGCCGACTGAGAAATTAATAAAAGAAAGGTGGTCTCTGACTTTTGCACCGTACTGCGCATATCTGAATACTATGCTCAGGATTTCAGGTAATCGGGCCATCTGGTAATAGACTTGCCATAATAGCGCTATGATGTATCAGGACAAACCCTGTCCTTATTGGTCTTTAATGGCAATTAGTTTCGCACGTCTGTGGCTGCCAGCAGAGGGACGGGCTGTGCCAAGTCCCGCCGGCCCGATGACAACTAAATGGAGTCTTTATCTGCCGTTAGCAAGAGAAGCGAGAGGGCTCAGGCTATTAAGGGATCACTATCAAATCCGGGGTTATGAAGCTCACAAAAGTGATGTACGCCAGTGTAAAGGCATGTAATTAAAGTCCGGCCAAAACCGGAACCGGGGCCACTCTTCACGGCCTGTGGCGCCGGACTTCATGCCGAGCCTCGAGGTGACTGCGGAGTTTAGAGATCATCGATGTGATAGGATATGTGTCTCAATTTAGCTCTCTTTATGGCTCATCTCGCACTAGGGCCCTCGGAGGAGACTCTCCCTCCCAGACGTAATCATTCTATCGAACCATTATGAGAAAAGAGATTATTATCTTCCCCTCGGAGGACAGGCTGAAACTCCATTATCTGTCAAGATCTGACAGGCCAATGGGACCGAGATTTGATGCAAGGTGCTGGACCGTTTCCTTAAAGTTAGAGCCCCCATAGAAGGAACTCTTGATACTTGACTGACAGTGTCAGATGCTATCAGGCCAGCTACCAGCATGGTGACCTTTGCATGCTTCTAGGGTCTGTTCACACTGATGAAAGCCGAGGGGAAAATGGGGGAATCTTGGCTGCGTCCTCCACGGAAGAGGCATTTGTTGACTGAGGCCCAAGCCTGGCAGGCGTTCGATCAGTAGAGCACCTCTGAGATGGTTGATGTCTTCTTTCCGTCCTTCGCCTGCCTGGCTCATCCTGACAAGAGTTTAAGGAGCTGAGAAGCTGACAACTGTGGCAAATATCACCTCCTTCTGGAAGGCACACAGCCTGGGGAGACAACGCAGGTATAGCCGCTCAATCAGAGAGCTAAAGCTACAAAGGCAGAAGCACAGAGAGACCTAGGAGGGGACTTGAACCCAAGTTCTTTTGTCCTCTGACTGCGCCAGGGCTCTTCTGGTCAGTGAACATAACTGTGTTTTAAATAGCCTCTGCGATTGTCCATTTTGCCAGGCAAGCTCAGTGATAGAGCCAACAGGTTGGTTCAGGTTCCTTGCTTTTGGGCGCCCCCTTTGGTGCTATGTTGTAACTTCAGTTTAGGACCCAGCACGGGAGGTCCGCACAGTTTGGGTTCCCTCACAAAAGGCGCGGGTTTTTTGAGACACCATCATACTTGATAAACAGGGTGCGGGCTTTTGTGGGTGGGTCTCTTGGCTTGCTGTTTGGGGTGGGCTCGGATAGCCATCATACCTGATAAACAGGGTGCGGGCTTTTGTGGGTGGGTCTCTTGGCTTGCTGTTTGGGGTGGGCTGGGATAGCCATCCTACCTGATAAACAGGGTGCGGGCTTTTGTGGGGGGGTCTCTTGGCATGCTGTTTGGGGTGGGCTGGGATATCTATTGGTATTAGAACCAGTACATTGTTGAGTACAGTAATGATGGACACTTTTGTCCCACAATGCAACAGAAAAATGAAAGAGAGGAGCTTCTTATGTCTGGAAAGCTGTATTAAAGATGGTGGTGGTGGTGGTGGTGTTGTTGGGATCACAACGGGTGTATAAATGTGAGTTTTTCAGAATGACCTTCTGGACAGCTTGTAGGAATCAGGTGCAGATGCAGATGCAGACCAGACCCTCAGAAGCATTAACATTAACAGGCCAGTTCAAAACCTTCAGAACAGTCCAGGAAATCAGGCAAAACAAATCAGAACATGTTCCAAATCTTAGTAGTCAAAAAGAGGAAACAAGAGGTCCTACTAGTGTACGACACTAGCAAATACAAGGCTGAGAATTGCAGAATGAGCCTAACAAGGCTTCCCTAAAGCAACTAAGCATGTGGTTTAAATACCTCACCAAATGGCTGACACAGGAAACATGTGATCACCAATTAGAAATCTGGTAACAGTGACCTCTGGTGGCGTGGAGGAGAATTGGCAGCAGACGTGACCGACTTCAACCCATATCAGTCAGAACAGCCTGTACAAATAAATGTACTCTAGTTAATAGTGTGTTTATTTGTTGGCTTGTCAGGCGGGTGCACGGAGGACGGATGCTAAATTTCTTCAGGTGCAGGCAAATGTTAATGATTAATGTTGCCTGATTAGGTACAAATTGAGCTATCAAGAACCCTGAAGGGTTTGTCTTACTCCTAAGCCCTCCTAGTGATTTGCTCGGCCTAAGTGGAACCCTAACTGAGTCCGATTCTGCAGATTTGCTTCAGAGTCCAAGCTAAACCAGCTTTCACCAGCTAGCACGAGGCAACAAAGCATGCATTTGCATTCCCTGTAAAAAGCCTCTTCATGTTCTCGGTAACAGGGATCACAGCCTCGCAACTGTTGCACACCAAAGGGAGCCACGCCGGCCACACTCCGGTACCCCCTCCCCTGCAGCAAGGTGAAAGGAGCGTGTTAGCTGATTAGCTGTGTGGACCCTGGCTAGCTGATACGAGCTATCAGGTGCTCTTTGAATGACAGAGTGGACATGACAGAAAAGCTGGCCTGCTTTGACCCCCCGCTGGCTCGGACCCAGCCACACACACTACCTGCTGCACCTCCTGCTGGTGCCAGGGCGTCCTGTTACAGTTCATTCTGACTAGCAGATGCCGTTTATCCCCTTTGTTATGTGTCGTGAGACGTATCTGGTTACGATATCAGATTATATTTATTCTCAGATGAAAAACAGACTGCAGTGGTCGATGATGTCTTATAGTAAGATACTCTAATGGAAATGTACTGAGTGAAAGTGATTACACAAATGCCTATGGTTAATTAACCATTGAAGTAAAGGTATTTCCAAAAAGTACATATACACACACATATACACACACATATACATATTTACACTTTAACCATATTATAATACTACATGTATTAATTTGGAACAACCTATTTCACTTTCTATGAATTCTATATATCTCTATATCTCTGAATTAATATAATGATCAAGATATGACTTAATATCTGTATTGACTGAATGTATTTGCACTTACAAGCAGATTTAAGTGTCATTTAGAAACATAACTGTTGATCCATTGCTACTTACTGAATATTACCACAACAGAAATGCACCTAAATGCATTTTCAGTTCTACTCAGTTATATATGCTACTTAATACACCACTTAAATATATTCAACCAATAAAACGTGTACTGAAGTGTAGTTTTCTAGCACACAATCTAGTATGAAAGCATACAGGTTCATAAGCATAAGCACACTTTAAATTACGATTCAGTAATCTTACTTCAAAAGTACTTCTCTGTTCTAAGTGTGTCAGGGTCCGGTGAAAACAGGACGTGAGCAGTGAGGCCTTTAAAGAGTTTATTAAAAAAGAATGCAATCCAGAGACGTAAACACCAAAACAGGCAAAAGGGCAGGAGAACGGCAAACAAGAACAACGGAGGCAGAAAACCCGTAAACCAAAATAACAAGAGTAGACCGAGGCTCGGCCCGCACTGGCAAACAGAAAAGTTACTTCGCAAAGAGGAAGTCAGAAAGAGCAGTTTATAAAGGAAGTAACACAAGTGAATCTAATCAGAATTCGGGATTGGCTGCCGGCTGCGAGCAGGAAGTCACATGATCACCAGAGGGGTTCTGGGAAATGGCAGTCTCGGAGTGATATCGCCCACAAGAGGCTAGATGGATGCGTGACAAAGTGGGAAAATCATGTTTCAATAAAGTTAACTTAAGCAACTGTGATATATGTTTTGTATATTGATTGATATAGAATATAGAAATATGTATGGTATAGAAATATGTATGGTAGTTAGTTGCTAAAGCCTACTTTAATAGTCACATATACATCTATATAGCATACATATCTATCTATCTATCTATCTATCTATCTATCTATCTATAGAAAGATAGATGATAGGTAGATATATAGATATAGATAGATAGATAGATAGATAGATAGATAGTCAATGCGCAGCCGAGCATGAAACTTGAAGCCTTTGCATGTTTATGTCTATATCAATCTGTCTATCTATATATCTACCTCGGCTGCGCATTGACGCATGGATGTAAATGGTCTGTAAAGTTTGAAAGCCCGAAGCCAGTGGGCTTTATACTCAGCTGCCTAAAACGGCTTGATGGAATTCCAGCCCATTCCTCTGTTATCACGGCCCTTATTGCCTGCCTACTAGCAAACTTGACCTTCTGTTACGCAGTGCATAGAGAACTAAAACAGTAAAAACTGACCACTCTGAAACATCCTGCTCCAGTCTAGCAGATTTTCAGGAACGAACTCTGGCTCAAACTAGCTGCCGCTACTGGACGTGTAACCCGCTGGGGCATCTGGCTCATATTTGTACGTTGACATATTTGTATATTACAGTGTACGCTGCTGGAGGTGAAGCCAGCTGGGTCATCTAAGACTAGGGTTTGTCCATGGGGGGTAAAGTTAGCAGAAAAGATTTCTAGCCTAGCCAAATAGAACAGCACAGGCAGCGAACAAACAGGAGCTCTGGTGGGGTGAACGTCCATATCAGACTTCTGCCTATATGTCCACTACAGAAAGTCTTGACCTTTGGTCGCACCTTTGTTTGACTTTAGTTGGTGTCTGTGTGCAAGAGGAGTCCCTTGACACCAAGTCGGTCAGTACTGAGGCACCTCCATGAACTATTTCTTTACCTGTTTGAAACCATCTTGATTTACTCCCCATCTCTGCCAGGGTGCCGGGCTGTCGTTTTTTCCCAGGACATTTCAGGAGTAGAAATAGCCATTAGCACCACAAGTCCTGGTGTGTGTTTCTGTCAGGCAGCCAAATGGCGATGATTTAATTTCCACTGGTAGTCGCAGCTCCGCCACAAAGCGAGTGAGGGTTTATAAAACACTTGATCTCCCCGTTAGGGAACTAATGAATGAGTGTTCCGTGTCCACCCCAGGTAGCAGTCCTGCTGTTCCGTTCGCTGCTTGCTTCTGGCTCTCTCACAGCTTACGGCATGCCAAAAAAATGACAATGGCCCCACCGTGCTGGCATGAATTCGAGCCACGCGTGCGCCATAGATTTCCTAAAACGACGGTTTTGATGATTTGAAACACTGTTGACGGAGGGAGGCAAATTTATTTGGGACCTGCTGTGGTTCTGAAACCATCTTTGAGGCATATGTTGGTACAGAGGAAGGGCAGGGGGTGTACACCTGGCAGGATGCAGTTTTTGGCAAGAGGATTCGTGGAGGCAAAAGGTGATTATTGCACAGGGAAAAGAAAGATGAATGAGCGCACTGCTGGACATTAAGCCAAGTTTTGCTCTAAATTACAGCAAATATGGATTTTTCCACAGCAAATCCCATTAGCGCACTCCAACCTGGACTAGCATCAGGCCGAATCTGCAGCTAATAACTTCAAGGCCTTTGTGCGTGCTCACAATTTTAACCGCTTGCCAAATAATTCAAAGCCTGAATTTCATTTTAGTGGGGGTCTGCTTTCCGGTTTGGCGGGTAGCTAGCAAGCATTACCGCCCAGGTACCTTAGGATTGTATGGATGACGACCACCAACTAGTCTACTTCCAAGTTCCCACTTACAGTGAAAGATCCGGTCAGTCATCCTTTTCTTTATGGATCTTCGTCAGGAAGCTTGTTTAGAACAGTCGTTCAGTTGTTATTGCCCGTTAAGCCGGTCAGAACAGGGGAAGACATAGCAACAAGGGGATTGAGGGCGGAGGGGTAGGCCATCCCACTTGAAAGCCAGGCCCCATGTTTCTTCTCTTTACCCTACGTTCACACTAGCTGGCAACAAATCGATTACTTCACACCAAGTGGGTGTATTTGAGGCCGCTGAAGTTGTTACGTGTGGGTGCGTACAGGGTCCCGGAAAGCTAGCTAGTTGGGAAAGGAGAAAAAAATGGGGTCTGGTTTTCAAGTGGGATCCCCTTGTTACCCCTGTTCTGACCGGCTTTACAATCAATTACAATTGAACGACTGTCCTAAACTAGCTTCCTGACGAAGACACATAAGGAAGAGGATGACCAAACTGATCATTTACTGTAAGTAGGAACTTGGAAGTAGACTAGTTGGTGGTTGAAAACCAGGCCCTAACTTTTTAGGCCGCTAACTTTGTTGCGTGTGGGCACATACAAGGTTCAGGAAAGCTAGCTAGTTTTGAAAGTACATTTTATTGACCGCTTGCATTCATGGTTAGCTTTATTGGCTGGTTAGCATGCTGGCTAACCTAGCTAGTTTTCGAGTGACCTAGCCCTCTCCAATAATATCCGCTATTTTCTTCCACACTTCATTTTCCTTCAGATGTATATGTATAAAGACGTGTCATATAAACTGGCTACCACCATGGTTACCACCACACTGCTAAGAACTGGAACCAAATGCTGGTAGGAACTAAAAGTTCAGGGAACAGAAGTTGGGAACCTTGGACCACCGTGTCTACAATTACTCCAGAGAATTTATTAGGGCCCATCATTTACAATGCAGGGTTAGAGGCTGATTAAACTCTCTTTAGAGCATCACAAATTTTCAGAGGATGGTGGAACCATGGCAAAGTTTGTATGATGGCCTTTATTATAGCGGTCTTGCCAGGCTCTGTAGTCACCAACCAGACATGTATATTTATGGCATTTAGAGACACTCTTATCCAGAGCGACTTACAAGGCTAACCGTATTACAGGTAGGCTAATGTAGTGTTAGGAGTCTTCCCCAAGGACTCTTACTGGTGTAGCACAGCATAGTCACCCAGAGTGGGAATCGAGCTCCAGTCTCCCAAATAGGGTGACCACACGCGACCCCTCCCCCATTATGGGGGTGGGGTGTCCTCCTTTTTGGGGTTATGAAAGTGGCCACCCTACTCCCACATGGGGCGGTAGCTCCCTGGTAGGTAGTGGTGTTATCCAGGCCGCAACATCAACCAGGCGCTAACTGTCTCCCAGATTCCAACTTCCAGATTTAATTTCACAAAGCCCATTAATCATTTGATGTTCTCCAGGTATGGGTCACCTGAGTTCTAAGCATTCTCACCTGGCTCTCATTATCCACCCCATGAAGATCCAGGAAGAAGTTACGGGGATTGCCCCGTAACCTTGATTGTGGCTTGATGGACTTTGCTCTATTCTTGGTTTCCACTTTTGGTATCCCTGATGGTTTTGTCTAGCCCTTTTCTGGTTTTGACCCTTGCCCGTGTTTCACCTCTGCTTTGATTTATCCGTGAGTGTCCGTGACTATTTCTGACTCATTTCAATAGCCAAAATCTGGGGCTCAAATGGCGTAGCGCAGGGCCCCTCAGGCCACCCCCACCCCTTGCTTTGCCCCTGTTCAGAGCACATTAACTAAACTACATTTGAAAGACTGGGCTAAAGCTAAAGCTTGGGCTGGCCTTGCTGAAGAAGATGAATAAGGAAAAGGACGACTCTCCTGATTGCTGGCTGCGAGTGCGAACCACAGTGTGCTGAAGTGAATTAATGTGCGACTGGAAAACAGCCAGAAAAGTCCCTTGTTATTGTGGCTGGCTGGAGTGACAGCCTCATTTGGTGATGCCCCAGAAGTGTTTATTCGTTTGCTCTCTCTCTCTCTCTCCCCCTCTCTCCCTCTCTGCCTGAGCTGCCTTAGGATAACATTATGCAATAGGTCATAATAAAAATCCTCACACATCTGTGGCTCAGCTGGGCAGGAGGCTTCTTCCAGCTACTGGTGTGAAGGACAAATGTTGCGAATGTGTCAGACTCTGTGCGGGTGCATGATATAAAAGTCCACAGAAACACGTGGCTAAGATGCTAATTAGCTGCTGGAGGGATTATCGGCTTCGGCAGCAGGAAAAATGCCTAAAGGGAAATTCCGACACTCCAAATATAGCCTTTTTATTCACTACCCAAAACCACCAGTGAACCTACACATGTCTACCGGGTTTTACACGGAATGTTAATGATGGGAAAATTGTGCTATGTCTAAAAATACAGGTTTTGTTGGGGACTATTTTACCTCACATCACCATACGCCGCACGTCTCTGGAATGAATGTGTTTTAATAAGATCAAAATCTGTTGTATCTATTGAAAACAATGTTTCAGGCATTGAGCATTGTATACTTATATTTACTACTTATATAATACATTTCTGGGACTTTAAATAAGCATTAAATACATCTTTGTCCATTTTTAATTTGGCCACAAACACCACGAGTCCCCTCTGTGATGTTCCCCAGGGGGGGCTTAGTTAGATGGAAATGGGTTCTTTGGTTGAGCTAACAGTACATTTGAACCACAGTACCTACGTTAAGCTACCAGGTTTTGCCTTTTGCTCATCATCTTACCGAGGAACATAGCATACCTATCCCGGTATTCCGAGATGCCAATTCTTGCCTTCACAGGGCTGCAAGTGTGACTGATGACCATTCAGGAGCATTCACACATCTGGACTGGCCAGCGCAATCCCTGGCCATTGAGCATCTGTGGGACTACCTGGAACAACCAGTAAAATGCCAAGGAAGGGGGAAGGCAACCACCAAATCCAGCCCAACTGCCCAATTCTTTGATGCAAGAGTGGCTGAACATTGATGTTGCCTACACCCTGAAACTTGTCCAGTCCATGCCCAATCCAATCCCAGCTGTTATTGGTGCTGGTGGAGGTATCACACGCTATTAGGTACGTTTCAGTCACAGGGG
>CM067499.1:1898499-1911692 GCA_034552555.1 Semaprochilodus insignis
GTCTCATTTTGATGCTTGTGTTTTCAGATCTTGCAGCGCGTTTGGCTAATGTTGTGCAAGTCGTGTCATTTTGATGCTTGTGTTTTGAGACTTTGCAGCACGTTTTTAACTTGCAGTGCGTTGGGCTTTCTCGGCCACCGTACATTTTCTTTTTGTACAAGTTCATAGTGGTAATGCAGGGACAGTATGTATGTGAATAATTTCAGAGCTGTGTTTTATATTCTTAGAAGTTATTGGTTATAAAGTCATATAGTAGACAGTTTTATAAGTTTGCTGTCATGTATGCGTGTGCAGCAGTCGTGATTTTCAGCGCTGCGGCTTGGTGTTAGCTGCAGTCGCCACTCCACTAAGAAGAGTATTAAAAATATACAGATTGTCTTCCAGTGCTGCTACCACGTTTAATAAAGGATGGAAGAATGGGCGAGTGTGTGCGTGTGCCAATTCCTGTTCCACTGGTGAGGAGTATTTACAAGGAAGCTGAGACCACTTACGAATCTGTCACGTATGCATGTTTAAAGCTTTAGGGGTAGGGTTATGTGTGGGGACACTAGCATAATCTTGCAACTTGGTTACTCAAAGCACATCAATACATGAAGGAAATGAGACCGTGTACCATCGCTGGGGGCCGGTGTCACAGTCACTCGGCTGTAGGCCAAACTTTGTGAAACGTTCTGAAACGTTTCGCACCAAACCACTCTGGATTACTTCGTTCACATCTTCACCATTTCATCGGACAGGAATTTGGAAAGTTGGAAAGTTGGTGGAGTTCCACTTAAAGGGGAGGAGACTTTGTAACAGTGCTAAAAAGACTGGATTTTTGCTGTCCGAGGATGTCACCTGAGTGAAGCTTCTTCGGCATGCTGATAACAGGTTGTGTGTGGCTGTGATTGTATGTGTGTGCTCCTGGCTGTGCCCGCTGATCCATGGTGGGCTGACGGTGTGCGTGTCTGACAGCGATGATCGGGTACATCGAGATAAGCTGAGGAACATGACCTTATACTTTTCAAATGTCTCTGCTATTTTTAGTGCAGCCGGCACCTTATTAGAACCCAGCCAATCAGACATTAAAGCCACATTAGCATGATGTAGTACGAGTAAAGAGAGGTGAGCAGGAGCTGATCATTACTGACCTGGTCACATAGGCTCAGAGCAAACATGATCTAATTCACAGGGGAAACTAAACCAGACAAGGCAGATCAACACTCTGACCGTGAGAGTCTGGGAAATGAGATGGGGAATTCTGGGAATGCTACAGCAAATGTACCATCAAAGAGATGCAATTAGAGAAATTCTGGGCAGTGAGATGGAGAATTCAGGAGAATTTGATCAAGATGAATTCTAGGAGGCATATGCAGAAGTCAAGAACAGTACATTTATGAGGAGGTCTGCATGGGGAATTCTGGCTTATGTAAGGTGAATTTCTGTGGAGTTCTGTATAATTGATGGAGAATTCTGGGAATGTCATAGTGAATGTAGGAATAGGCCTGGGGAATGAAATGAGTGGATACTGGGGAATTAGAGAATCCTGGAATTTAAGGGGAATTATGAAATCATTTATGTGAACTTATTGAGAATTTACTGAGGATTCTATAAAAATAAGATGGGGAATTCTGGAGAATGTATGGTGAAATCTGGGGACGTCACAGCAAATTTATCAGGAATTTATCTAGAAAAAGTGACGGAATTAGATGAATTCCATGCAGTGAGATGGAGAATTCAGGAGAATTTCAGATGAATTCTGAGAGGCATAAGCAGAAGTCCGGAGAATCAGGAACAGGAACTTTATGAGGAGGTCTGGGGAATGTGATGAAAGCATGGGGAATTCTAGGAATGAGATGCAGAGTGTTGTGGAATATAAGGTGAATTTTAGAAAATCTATGCAGAATTCTTGAGAGGTCTTGTGAAGACATCCAAGACGTGAGATGGGTAATTATGGCATATGCAAGTTGAATTTCTGTGGAATTCTGTAGAATTGATGGAGCATTCTGGAGAACTAGTGAATTTATGAATAGGCCGGGGGAATGAAATGAGTGAATACTGGGGAATTAGACAATTCTGGAATTTAAGGGGAACTCTGAAAACATTTATGGACTTCTGGTGAATTTACTGAGGATTCTTTGGAATGAGAATTTATGGGAATTCTGAAGAGTTTATAGTTAATGGAATTCTGGAAAATGTATGTCATACTGATGTTTTAAAACTTGATTCTGATAGCAATGAATCATTTTCCCTCATGGCTACATATTTGAATACTGAGAACAGGTGGTACAGTGCAGTGAATGTCTCTTTCCATGTGTGGAAAATGGCTCCAAAGCAGATGTTAAGGATTGTTAATGCTGAGTAAGCACTGTAAGTATCAGTATTTAGCAGTATTTAAGGTGGAACAGAAACTGGAAGCTAACTTCAGCCTCAAGAGATCAAACTGATTCACACAGACTCTTCTTTTGGCTGTATCGGCTTCCTATGAGGAATTCTGGGGAGCGAAACTATCAGGAGGTCTATGGAAAGCGATAGGAATGCATAGCAAAATGAGTTCTGGGAGACATATGCAGAGGTCTGGTTAATTAATGAGGAATTTATGAGGAGGTCTGGAGAATAGGATGAGGAAATCATGTGGAATTCTGGGAATGAGATGGAGGTTTTTGGACCATCTGAAATTTAAGGTGGATTTAGGAAAGAATATGTAGAGTTTTGGAAGTTATGGTGAATGTATGGAAAATTAGGTGTAGAATTCTGGTAAACGTGAGATTTGAAGTCTGGAACATGGAATTGTTATGTGGAATTCTGTAGAATTTATGGGGATTTATAAAGAAGTCTGGAGAATGAAACAGGGAGTTTACAGGACATTCTGGATAATGTATGCCATACTGATGTTTTGAAACATGTTTTCTCCTTGCCCGCTTATTATTAATTCAACACCGTTAACACCGTGCAGTATTGTTGTTTCCAAGGGCTCCAAAAGAAAAATAGACATCATAACAACTGGCGTAGGATGACCTTGAAGGACTGTATGCATCATAAACATGCTACACATATAATCCTGCTGGATTATGAATATACCAATCTTGACCTAGTCCAACTTCTCTAGCACACAGACAGTGTATGTACAGACAGTTTGAATTAGGTTCTAGAAATTTGCCTATGTAACTATGACTTAATCCATCATCTACCT
The DNA here is from genome assembly GCA_034552555.1 of Semaprochilodus insignis. NCBI lineage: Eukaryota > Metazoa > Chordata > Actinopteri > Characiformes > Prochilodontidae > Semaprochilodus > Semaprochilodus insignis. The sequence goes on from CM067499.1 coordinate 1,901,672, forward strand.
CAAGCGCCCGTTTGGGACATATAGGACTGTGCCCACCTCACTCTTCCCTTATTTTCTTCCCAGTCAAAGCCAACTAACAATAATTACTGATGTATTAATTACATTAATTAACAACAACTACAGTAATTTGCAGAAGATATTTCAGAGGAGCTCAGATATAAAATAATCTACGTGCATAAAGATGAAGAAAGTCAAAGCCAAAATAAGTGAAAAACAGGATTTTCCAAGCCTGGAATTCCAAAAAGATTAAAAGCTGCAAAGAATTTACCACCTGCAAGACCTGGTTGTCCCATCAACACTGTCTCCATCAGATAAACAGCACTTAAAGCTTTCATCTCTGAGAGAGAGAGAGGAGAACATCAAGCTCCACTCCTGCTTCAGATCTGAGAACATCCACAGGTGTTTCTGTCCATCCTTCTTCCACCGTGAGAAGACACCTCAACGCTATGGAGGTCTGAAAGGACGTGTAGATGTTCAAAAAGCTCCTCACTGAGAAAAGGAGACACTAAACAAAGCAGCTGTTGGTGTTCTCAGAACAATGGACCAACCACCCCAGAACCTCAACATCGCTGAATGGGTTCAGGATTACTTGTATCATGATGAAGCAACTTCTAAGACTGAACTTTGGAGACATGTCTGCAGATTTCTCTGAGGAGCTGAAAACAAGCCTCCTGTAAGGAATGGAAGCCGGTATCTAATGGCACTTTTGACTGGAAACTGAATAAGTTACGAGCGGCCTCAGACTTTCGGACTCATGGATTTCTTGCCGTCTACTTCAACGTGTTTCCGTGCATGAGCGCCTTCGGGCACTTCCAAAAAGCCAATGAAACATTTAAGGCATTCTGACAAACCTGGCTTGACTTCAGGCAAACTCTGCTTTGCTGTCCTTTGAGATTGTGTCTGAGGCTCCATGACTAAACTGCATGGTCAATGTCGTCAGGAACAACTCTCGGACTTGTCATACATATGTTCCAGAAGATTCCAAGCTTATGTCAAAGCGCTTCCATCACAACAAGCTCTGTTTACTGCCAAGAAACCGTAGCATTCGCCTTCGAAATTCCGGCTCCTGAGTACACCGTCGCCAAGGTCCTAATGGGCGACCTTAAATAACTGCTTGTGCAAAAGCTTAGGGGATTCAGAAGAGGGAACCGAGGTACTCTTCCTGACCTCTTCCTGACTTTCTCCTTTTCTGCAACCTCCAGAATCGTCGTTGTTGTTCTTGTTGTTGTTGTTGTTGTTGTTATTGTTGTCTACGACGATCAAGCTGTTATCCTGGATGCCAGTCCTGTTATCCCGGATGCTAAGGTGTTATCCTGGATGCCAGCCAAGAAACAGTAGCATTCATCTTCAAAACACCATTTAAGGTGGAACGTGAAAATGAAATCAAGAACCGGTCAAATAAGAAGCTTGATGTCAGGACCAGAATGTAAATATTGCACCATTTAAGGTGGAGCAGGGAAATTTGAACAAGAAGTTGGTGAATAAGAAGCTGAAAGTCAGCACCAGAATGTAAATACTGCAACATTTAAGGTGGAATAGGGAAATTTGAATAAGAAGCTGGCGAATAAGAAGCTTATTGTTAATTTTTTTTTCATTCCGCCTTAAATGGTGCAGCATTTACATTCTGGTGCTGACATCCAGCTTCTAATTCGCCAGCTTCTTGTTAATTTTTTTTTTCATTCCGCCTTAAATGGTGCCTGGATGCCAGTCCTGTTATCCCGGATGCTAAGGTGTTATCCTGGATGCCAGCCAAGAAACAGTAGCATTCATCTTCAAAACACCATTTAAGGTGGAACGTGAAAATGAAATCAAGAACCGGTCAAATAAGAAGCTTGATGTCAGGACCAGAATGTAAATATTGCACCATTTAAGGTGGAGCAGGGAAATTTGAACAAGAAGTTGGTGAATAAGAAGCTGAAAGTCAGCACCAGAATGTAAATACTGCAACATTTAAGGTGGAATAGGGAAATTTGAATAAGAAGCTGGCGAATAAGAAGCTTATTGTTAATTTTTTTTTCATTCCGCCTTAAATGGTGCAGCATTTACATTCTGGTGCTGACATCCAGCTTCTAATTCGCCAGCTTCTTGTTAATTTTTTTTTTCATTCCGCCTTAAATGGTGCCTGGATGCCAGTCCTGTTATCCTGGATGCTAAGGTGTTATCCTGGATGCCAGCCAAGAAACAGTAGCATTCATCTTCGAAATTCCGGTTCTCGAATACAAGTACACCACCAGAGATTCAGAAGAGGGAACCGAGGTACTCTTCCTGACCTTCTCCTCTTCTGTAGTCTCTTGAGTCACTTTGCCTTTTCTGTGACCTCCAGAATCATTGTTGTTAGTGTTGTCCACGACGATGAAGCTGTTATCCTGGATGCCAGTCCTGTTCTCCTGGATTCTAAGGTGTTTTCCTGGATGCCAGCCAAAAAAAAACATAGCATTCATCTTCGAAACTCCGGCTCTCGAATACAAGTACACCGCCGCCAAGCTCCTAATGGGCGACCTTAATTAACTGCTTGTGCAAAAGCTTATTAAGAGATTCAGAGGAGGGAACCGAGGTACTCTTCCTGACCTTCTCCTCTTCTGTAGTCTCGAGTCGCTCTGCCTTTTCCGCGACCTCCAGAATCATCGTCATTGTTGTTGTTACTGTTGTCCACAACAATCAAGCTGTTATCCTGGATGCCTGTCCCCGCTAGTAATCCAAGGCCAACGGCTTATTAAAATTCATAAGCATGATTATAGGACAGGTACAGAAGTCTCCAAGCAGGAAGAGTCCAAAGAAACACAGCGTCAAACCATTATAAACGGCCGCCACAGCCCGAGAGTGGTCCTTCAAATCAAAGGGACTCCCATGGCTCATCCCACTGTTTATGACTCCAGTCAGCGGGCCAGTTTATTACCCAGCAGCCTCCGCTACGCCTTGCCCTGCCTTGTGGGATATTAATGAATGAAATAGTGGCTGGAGAGCCTCTTGATTCGGAGGCACACAGGGTCCCATTACTGGAACGTGAGATCAATCAAAGAGAAGACCACAGGCTCCTCTCAGAGCGCGAGCGAACCATTTATTGCTGAAGCTGAGATAAAGTGCCTTTAAACACATTACGCAAACAAATTGGATGTTGCTTATCTACGCCTGAGAATCAGCGGCCCTAGCTCCCGGACGTAGACAGGTGGAGGTCTCTCCAGAGATGAGTGGGAGCGGGGATATGATAGTGGCCAGCTTATGGATCAGTGCTACAGGCAAATACTGGTGAACGGACATGAGCAACTGTTAGTACCAGGAAGCCATCAACACATTTCTCCATCGAACAGCGCCGTTACCCGTCTAAAGGTTTGCTCTGGTAAGACGACCAACAACTAGCCGAAGAAGCTGATGACTAAGAAGCTGCAGGGCAGCACTAGAATGTAAATACTGCACCATTTAAGGTGGAACGTGAAACTGCATTCAAGAGCCCGACAAATAAGAAGCTTGATGTCAGCACCAGACTGTAAAAGCTGCACTATTTAAGGTGGAACAGAAATTATGAAGAAGCTCCCATATAAGAAGCTGAATGTCAGCACCAGAATGTAAATGCTGCAACATTTAAGGTGGATTAGGGAAATTTGAATAAGAAGCTGGCGAATAAGAAGCTTATTGTTAGAATGTAACTGCTTAACCGTTTAAGGTGGAATTAGAAAATATGAGCAAGAAGCTGGTGAATAAGAAACTGAATGTCAGAACCAGAATGTAAACACTGCACCATTTAAGGTGGAACGTGAAAATGAAATCAAGAACCTGACAAATAAGAAGCTTGATGTCAGCACAAGAATGTAAATATTGCACCATTTAAGGTGGAGTAGGGAAATTTGAACAAGAAGTTGGTGAATAAGAAGCTGAAAGTCAGCATCAGAATGTAAATGCTGCACCATTTAAGGTGGAATGTGAAAATGAAATCAAGAACCTGACAAATAAGAACCTTGATGTCAGCACCAGAATGTAAATATTACATCATGTAAGGTGGAGTAGGGAAATTTGAACAAGAAGCTGGTGAATAAGAAGCTGAATGTCAGTACTAGAATGTAAAAACTGCACCATTTAAGGTGGAATGGAAAATATGAAGAAGTTGTTCCCATGTAAGAAGCTGAATGTCAGCACCAGAACATAAATACTGCACTATTTAAGGTGGAACACACACACACACACACACACACACACACACACACACACACACACACACACACACGAAGCTGAATGTCTGCACCAAAATGGAAAAATTGCAACTTTTAAGGTGGAATGGGAAAGAACAAACAAGAAGCTGACGAAAAAGAAGCTGAATGTCAGCACCAGAATGTAAATGCTTAACCATTTAAGGTGGAACATGAAAATAAAAATAAAAACTGGCATATAAAAAGGTGAATATCAGCACCAGAATCTAAATATTGCAACTTTTAAGGTGGAATGGGAAAGAACAAACAAGAAGCTGACGAAAAAGAAGCTGAATGTCAGCACCAGAATGTAATGTATTTATGGTGGAACAGGAAATTTCAAGCCTGAAGCTGCCAAATAGGAAACTAACTGTTAGTACCAGAAGGTAAACGGTGCACTTTTTAAGGTAGATTTAGAAAATATGAACAAGAAGCTGGTGAAGTCCCTCAAGTAATAAAGCCACTGTGCACATGCAACCTGCTTCAGTCCCAATGTTACACCATTCGGCTGGTTTCCTAGTTAGCCATAGATGTAGGCATAACAGTTTGAGTGCAGGGGATGAGGAAACATGATACATTTAATACTTGGTCCACGAGTGCTTGCCATTACCAAGGAGCTTTTGCTGTATGATGAGCAGCTTTAGGGGTCTTGGAAATTGGAAGTTGGAGTTGGAAGAATCTGATAAGTCGTACGTTTTCAGTGACCACTGATAATGTCCCTCTGTCCATTGCCTAACAACAAGAGACAAGCAGTCTACTGTAATGTACATTCAGCTGATGTATGACAAAATTCCAAGTGCACTGTGGCTTCAAAATCACTCTGGAATTCCATTTCATGGTTCAGACACCAGAGGAAAAATGTACTCAATACTGCCCCAAAACAGAATCCATAGGAATCCATTTCGGTCACGGCCATCACTTCACTTGGGATGCAACAAAGACACCGAATGCTCTCTCAAAAAACCCCACTTCCAGCTTCTCGGCCCAGAACGCCCAGACGTGTGCAGATACAGATATTGCGTTGGTGATTGAATTTCTTGACATTTGGCTTAAATCAGTCCCCACCTCCTCCCCAGCGCTCGGAGATAATTTCATCAAACATTCATGATGGCCTATAAGCAGAGGCTTTCTGAAGGGTGCGGTGGGGGCGTGAGTGGGGGGGGTGATGGATAGCTCCCAGCTCCAGCTCAGTGCATCTACAGCACGGAACCTGCCCGAGAAACAGCACCAGCCTCGGAAAACCGCAGGATAAATCCGTGCCCATGGCCTTTTTTCTTACTGTGCGGGTTTTGCACCAGGCGAGCCCAAGATCAAGGTCGTGTTATTTCCTTTGTTTCTTCATTTTTTAATTTTGGTTTCAGGCTCATTTAACAGGCCTCTCGAGCGCCGGCCCGAGAACATCTCGCACCAACCCAGCAGGCCAGACTGCGGTCAAGGTGAAGGCTGGGCCATAAACAAACAAACAAACAAACCAGCTCGCGGAGCCAGCAGGAATCTCACTGCCGGCTTAAAAGTGCTGAGTTCTACACTATCCCGAGCAGACGTTTTCCCAGTGTGTTGCTTTTCCGAAGTTAGAAATAGCTGAAGCAGAGTCAAGCTTAACAACGTGAAGCTCATGCCTGGCTCGAATCATTCATATCACGAATTTCACTTTGACCGACAGCATCTGCAAACAACTCCGGCGGGATAGCATGATTATCTGTTTGGCTACACGGGATCTGTGGGAAAACGGGATCTGTGGAAATTGTGCCTTGAAGTGAATGTGATGTGTGCTCATCGTGCATTTGCCACGTTATACTAGTAACACTTCCTGTGAATCCCGTATTCATAAAGCACTATAAATGCATTCATGAGGCATCATATAGCATACATAACACCTTATTATACTTGGCATATGCTTGTTTAATGACATGCATAACACTTCATAATGCAAGAGTATGCAACTTTATGATGTCAGGCTTCATAACACCTGCTCATAACACAATGCTTAGTCATTGCCATGGTATCCCAGGGGGTTGCGAAGGTGTTGCTTGGTCATTGCAATGGTATCCCAGGGGGTTGCAAAGGTGCTGCTAGGTCATTGGCATGGTGTCCCAGGTGGTTGCAAAGGTGTTGCTTTGTCATTGCAATGGCACCCAGGGTGGTTGCAAAGGTGTTTGGTCATTGCCATTGTATCTCAGGTGGTTGCAAAGGTGTTGTTTGGTCATTGCCTAGGTGGTTGCAAAGGTGTTGCTTGGTCATTGCCGTGGTATCTCCGGTGGTTGTGAAGGTGTTGCTTGGTCATTGCCATGGTATCGCAGGTGGTTGCCAAGGTGTTGCTTTGTCATTGCAATGGCATCCAGGGTGGTTGCAAAGGTGTTTGGTCATTGCCATTTCATCTCAGGTGGTTGCGAAGGTGTTGTTTGGTCATTGCCATTCGTATCCCAGGTGGTTGCAAAGGTGTTGTTTGGTCATTGCCATGGTATCGCAGGTGGTTGCCAAGGTGTTGCTTCGCAACCACCATTGCACAGTATTGTCATTTGAACCAGTTCTGCATTTTAATGGTTGGTGCTGATATTATTATCGTAAAATACTGTTTTTCATAACAGGCAGTGAGAATTACAGTGAATTACATTTGACCGATTTTTACCATCATTAAAAACACATACTGTTAATAATGAACAGGTTTTGCCTGCCATGCCTGCCACTGGATGTTTTACTGTTTTACTTTAAACAGTATATGATTATCATCAAAATGGTATTTTCAGCAAACCATATGTGAAGAGTGCTTCTCTCTCGCACGCTTGCCCTCTCTTGCTACAATGTTGTGCAAATACAGCAGGGAGGCTGCTGCTCTCCGCTCTGAGAAGAGCCAGAGGAGAGCAGTAATTACCGCTGCTGAATTAGCGGGCCACAATCATATCGATGCTCACAACACTGCTCTGTGCCAGTGACAATAGATAGGAGCCTGAAAATAGGCCCTAATGTTCCCTCTGAGCTCCAGGGAACGGATCTCGAATAGCTGTACGTATTGCACTTGGAGAGGAAAAGAAACTTAAAAAAAAAAAAGAAAAGAAAAGAAATGAAACAATTAGGAGGGGTTGCCATGTGGGTTCATAAACCCTCCTGAACTACTGAATCTCAAAATGAACAAAACCTTAAAATCTCCACAAAGATAAACTAACGGGAGAGGGAAAACACACACTTTACTTTTAACATAAGTCAATGGAACCAGACATCGTTTTGGGTCATTTCTTTTGATCCGTTCATCATAAATGTTCAAATGATGTTAATAACTAAAAACCAGGAACTTAAATTATCAACAGAGTGTGAAGGAATAACAGTTTTGACTGTATATTAAAGTTGTCTGTGTATCATGCTGTAGAGAAATCTACTGATGTTAGCATGCTAACCAGCTAGCTCTGGCCCAACCTGTCTCGTAATACCGCTTTGTGCCTGAAGAGGTGATCGTGAGTCACTGTAGCGCTGTAGGAGTGGAATCAGTCCAACACTAGAGGATGAAGAAGTAGCTCTGCTGCCCCGACGGCACATGCTAACCTCTTATCAATCACGTTGAAGGTGCTGCTCCCACTGGTTAGATAATTTAAGGGCAGGTAGCCAATGAAAGGAGCAGTAAACACAGTAATGGCTGAAGCTCTTGGTGAGTGACGGCCACTGCGACCCGCGCTGAATAAGAAACCACGTTCAGCAGCAAAGAAAAGAAGTGATGTAAATAGAAGCAGAATGAGAGTTAGCATTGGTGCTGCTTTCCACTGCTGGAACAATACACACACACACACACACACACACACACACACACACACACACACACACACACACACTGTACTAACTTCAGGCTCCTGCAGATGGCACTGCACGAGGACAGCATGGCTATAAATACCTGCGGGGTGTGAGTGACGGGATCCATAGATTGGGAGGAGGTGCTACAGTGCAGTGAATGTCTTGTTCCATGTGTGTAAACGGCTCCAAAGCAGATGTTAATGATTGGCTAAAAGTAGTGACTGTATTTGGGCGTGTCAAAGACCATAGTGTGAAGGAAGTAGCTGAATCTGCAGGTGTATGGAAACATACGGTCATACGGGTCTACCAGCAGTGGCTAAAATCCCAGTCTACAGGGAATTCTCCTCGGAATTGTGCCGGGGAAGGCATCCACCAAATCTGGCCCAACTGCACAATTCTTTGATGCAAGAGTATCTGAACACTAATGTGGCCTACATCCAGAAACTTGTCCAGTCCATGCCAAATCCAATCCCAGCTGTTACTGGTGCTTGTAGTACATGCTATTAGGTACGTTTCGGTCACAGGTGGAGGTATGTATGTAATCTGTCCCAGAAATACAACCACACAATTCCCATTTATGTGCTACGATCCTGTTTTGTGGCTTTAGCTTGGAAATCATGAGCCGTAGAAGGTTTTAAGAAAAGAAGAATTTAAAGAATAACAGCAAGTTGGCTTGGCCAAGCGTAACTACATTTGCAGTAACTGCATGGACTACAGTTATGTTTGTGGTTTAGAAGTGTTTAATAAGCGTTTGGACTCACTGGTGGATTCTGGCCATTTAAGGGGATGAAATATATGCAGTATGTACTTTAGAATGTCTAACCGTTGACTGATAGTGTAAGCATCTGGAAGTTCGTGACTACTCAGGCAAAGTCTTATGAAACACAGGCAGCAAATCTCCCTCAAGTCAACAACTTGCCTTTAGTCCTTCGGTCCAAGCCTGGATGGACCACCACACTCCAGCCACTCACCAGCCAGCTACCATGCTGAGATTAGAAGCATTTAGTCTTCCATTATACCAGGCTGAGCTGTCCTTTGAGTGAGTGAAAGAAGGAGCAGGCATTCAATTCCAGCAGAGTCTGAGTGGATATCCATACGTTTCTAACCCTCCCACTTCAAAGGCTGTAAATTCGAACACCTCTCCACCACTGAAATACAACGATGCACGCTTGAGGGGAAATGAATTTAAAAAAAAAATAATAATAAAAAAAAAAACCTGCTTTTGAACTCACTCCCGGAATGAGACTGTGTTTGTGGAGTCTTGTCTGGAAAACTCTGAGAACAAGCTGCTGAAAGCTGGATGTGTTTCAAGGTTTGTTTACAGCAGGTTCACACAAATACCCATATCATTACTGTCTTTGATCTCAACAAACAGATGAAAAAAGCTTGTATCTGCAGAGCAAGCGCTGCATATGGATCACGTCACCGTTATTCAAATGTCACGGCTGCAGGCTCTGAGTCACATATGGAAGGAGGAAATACGCAGCATTTACATTGACCTAGTTAGAGACAAATATGCTTAAAGATGCTGTTCCTAATGGATCCCTGTCTGCTCCTACTCTGGACTTTCTCTCACTGGCCACTTTATTAGAAACACCCACCTTGTACTTCCACTCACTGGCCACTTTATTAGAAACACCCCCTTTGTGCTTCCCACTCACTGGCCACTTTATTAGAAACACCCCCCTTGTGCTTCCACTCACTGGCCACTTTATTAGAAACACGCCCCTTGTGCTTCCACTCACTGGCCACTTTATTAGAAACACCTCCCTTGTACCTCCCACTCACTGGCCACTTTATTAGAAACACCCCCTTGTTAATCCACTCACTGGCCACTTTATTAGAAACACCCACCTTGTACTTCCCACTAACTGGCCACTTTATTAGAAACACCCCCCCTTGTACTTCCACTCACTGGCCATTTTTTTTAGAAACACCCACCTTGTACTTCCCATTAACTGGCCACTATTAGAAACACCTCCATTACTTCTGAATAACTGGCCACTTTATTAGAAACACCCCCCTTGTGCTTCCACTCACTGGCCACTTTATTAGAAACA
>CM067499.1:1921391-1939384 GCA_034552555.1 Semaprochilodus insignis
GTCACTCCATGACAGTCTGGCACGACACCATTGCAGTCTTTGGTGACGTTGACGTGGTGTTAAGGACAGTCGGCGTAACGGTCTGCTTGCATGTAGTCCTGTGTGGTGCAGCCGTCTGCCAATGGTGCTGGCACTAACAGGATGACTCATGAAGGACATCACTGCTCGCTGAACATCTGCAGTCGTGGCTGTTGGGTTAGTCCTGTACAGTGATAAGGTCCGTCCTTGCATACATCACATGCATGGCCGAGTGTGAAACTTGAATCACTGGCATGTCTCACAGTGTCAAACCTACCCACCAAGTTTCATTCCTGTTGGTTGGTCCCTTCTGGGTGCAGCTATTTTGTAGATGATGAGTGTACTTACACAAACAATGCTAAGAATACGTCTATGCAAGATATGCAGAAAAGCATCTCTATATATACAACTCTGCTGTCATCAATTTCTTATAGTAACCCTCGTCTTCACGTCAAATATCTGGCAAACACATTTAACTGCAGCGCTTATCTCTCTGGAGAAATATACAGTGCCCGTTTGACTTATCAGCTTCCTGATTCTTCATGCAGAGACAATTGATTTGTGGCTTTTCTGAATTAGAATAATGGATGCATGTGGCAGTCAATAGAGTGCAGCCATTAATCTTGATTTGTGCATCTGAGTCGCCCATTTGGCTCCACAATACCCTCCGCAAAATCCAATGAACACGCTGTTATACAATGACTCTTAAAACATCAGCACAGGCTTTGATAACGGAGATGGTAACTCTTTGTCTCTATGGATTAACGCAAAACATTCGGTTGAGCTGAAAGCAGTTGCATATAGTAAGTGGGAGGCTCTTGCAAAGCGATAATGTGGCAAAATTACATACTAGAATTTTGAATTAGTATTTAGAGCCATTTGACCAACTGTGCTGGCAAACGGCATCTGTGCAGTGAAAGTCCCACATATACACACCTTAGTGAACACACACACACACACACTAGGGGGCAGTGAGCACACTTGCCAGAAGCAGTTGGAGGCCCTATCCACGGCACCCGCAGAGCAGTTGAGGGTTAGGTGCCTTGCTCAAGGGCACTTCAGTCGTTACTGTCGGTTCAGGAAATTGAACCAGAAACCTTCTGATCACAAGGCTGATTCCATAACCTGATGGCCCATGACTGCTAACAGCCCAGTTTATTAATAATAGCATTTTTATGTGGCCGGAAACCACAAAAGCAAGTCCCTTTGGGACTACTTAACAGCTCAGCACTGTTTGAGGCAAGTTGGGAGTTTGTAGTTTTGCACTTGGGGTTGTGCAACTATTAACCCAACTATTAATCCAACATCAACAAGAATGTTTTAATTAGCATGGCTAATTAACATGACATCCTGCTAGCTAGCTTGTTTAGGCTATGTTATTGATTGCATTTCAGGCTGGAGAATTCTGGGTGGGTTTTGGGGATGGATTTTAGAGGGGACATACCCAGGTTGTCCCCAGATGTATACTCTCATTACAAGACAAAATCTGACCCAAGACTAGCATCACAGTTAGTCTCAGTAAGGTAGAAGATCTGCCAACAAACATGCAGTAGATGGACTGTCCAGTGTACACAGCAATCATGACTGCAGACTGCAGTCTACCAACATCTTTGAGTCCAATGGCTGCTAATAACTAGCAGCAAGCAATTAGCAATTGACCTCCACATCTCTCCACACTGTGAGAAAAATGTGCCTTCTAGTGGAATATATACTGACTGCACTGAAACAAACAAAAACCTAGTCACCTCTGTGATGTTGTGGGGGTGTTTTAATTTATGAACCACAGTGCCTACACTGAGCTGCTGGACAACCAGGCTTTGCCTTTTGCTGATCATCTTACTGAGGAACATAACATTCCTATCCCTGTATTTCAAGATGACAGTTCCCGCACAGGGCTGCTAATGTGACTGATCGGCATGATAAACATTCAGGAACTGACCTGCAAAATCCCCAGATTTGAGTCCTCTTGAACATCTGTGGAACTACCTGGAACAACCAGGGAAGGCATCCACCAAATCTGGCCCAACTGACCAATTCTTTCGATGCACGAGTGTCTGAACATTGATTTGGCCTACATCCGGAAACTTGTCCCGTTCATGCCAAATCCAGTCACAGCTGTTATTCATGCTCATGGAGGAATTACACGCTATTAGATACGGTGACTCATTTTAGTTCAGTTATGAAATTAAGTTTTGGAGGAGGACCATGCCTGAAGCCCCTCCCCTTTCCGTCTTAACACCATACAAATTCCCATCCCTACCTTTCATTTCCCGTCATGAAGTTTTTGCAGTCCCCACCACCGCCCCATCTTCTTCTTGTCGTATATCAGTCCTACCACAGTTTCAAGAGGTGGGGAGGGGTCCAGCCTTCAAGCTCCGGGAAGAAGCTACTCACAACTCAATCACTTATGCATTATGCATTTCCTGGCACTGGTTGAAATGGACATCTGAGCAGCGCTGGAATAAAAAGTTTAGCGGTTAAAGCACATTGGCAGGAATAAGTCTTTTGAATGATCCCGTCAGCTGTGACTGATGAAGTTCCAGGAAACGAAGAGGGACATGATAAAGTGTATGAGAGAATAAGAGACTGTGAGAGAGGCCAAGAGCAGATGTACAGGTGTAATCGCTCATCAACAAAGCATGTATTGCACACTCCACGTGATGAACGGCCAGTGGTGAAAGCTTCAGGGCGTCTCCTTGCTCCCCTTGCTGAGGTGATTGCTCAGCAAACAGTTTTTTAAACATCTGCTGTGAAGTTCATTGATGAAGTCTTCAGGAGGTTTAGATTAAGGCTCAGATCATGCGCACCAGAGTTTGGAGCTGGTCCTGGATTAGCTCCCCAGTGTATATCTAATTATCTTCGAGTCATGACCTGATGTCAAATTTTAAGAAGTTCATATGATATACGAGAAAGGAACCAGATTTTAATGAAAGTCTGTTGACCATAATCTTATGTTCAACCTGGTGAGGGTTTTTTTTAAAAATGGGAACATCTACAGAGCTTTCGAACTTGAAACACGATCCTTAAAGAAGGAGATAAAACGTAACAGATTCCTTTGAGGGAGGGAATCCTTAAAGAAGTCAACTCTATATCTGGAGTGAAGATCAATAAAATGGACTAAAAGATGACATTGAGTCAAATGTGCTAGGAGATCAATTGTGTGATCCATTATGTCTGGGATTTCTGAAGGAACTAGCTGCTCTTACAAATACTGGGTATTAATAAATGCAAAGTCAGTAGGCCTCACTTTTGACCACCTTCCACCTTTCTAGCAAACCCATCTGAAGGACCAAGTGTGACTTCCCAAGAGCAGATCCAGAGGGCTTCACAGTGATGCCAGTATCCATTCTTCTTGCTGCAACGACTGCGTGTCCTCCAACCCCAACTTGAGGTACTTAGGCCTTAGGCTCAGACTGCTAGGCCAAATTTGATTGTTTGGCATATCCAGATTGTATCAATGTTTTATAGTTTGTACAGCACATGGAATCCTCCACATTTGAGGTGCTTTGATATGTGATTCCAAATGGATTTTTACAGATGCATCATGGACAATCTGGCTGCTCAAATCTTTTGCATCATTCGCAATTCAGGGCGATGTCGAATCCAAAGTCACGGAAGGGCTGGGACTCAGAGCACCAACGACGAATGCCGAAGCCCAATGTCACTACCACAACGAGCCATGTTGATAGGTTGGTGATGCCTGGACACACAAGTCCGATCTGATCGCTGCAAATTGCAGCCTGGACAGTCATCTCAAAAGATCTGAGTGGAGAAACAAATCTGAGTTGCCTGTAGTCTGAGGACAGCCTCAAACTGAGTTCATGGGACAGTCCTGAGGATCATGTTCAAGTTTAGTCTTAACATACTCTCCTTAAATTTCATCTGTCGCACGTTCTACTGCCATGTCCAGATTTGTTTCAGAGCATCAGGTACCAGGGTGACCGTATTTTGGTTTTTGCCAGATATGTGTAATTTGGAAATGGATGCATTCCCAAAGTTCCCAGAATTGCAGACATGTACTGGAAGAAGAAGATGTATGGTCACCATACCAAGTACCACTATGAACAAAAAAGGAATGCTGGTAAATCCCATGTACCTTTCACTGAACATTGACCTTAAGTGTTGGGATTTTCTGCTTTCTGGCTCTGACAAAAAAGGTTTCAGTAATGGTGTGCCACAGAAGGGAACACAGAAAACATTGCAGTGCAGTGAGTGTCTACAATTGGAACTGAAAACCACATTGCACTCTACTGTACAACCAATAACTCCCAACAGCACAGCCGCCATCAGTCACAATACCGTCTAATTCTTAAAGACAAGGAGCACGGCCGTAATTTTGTGCCTGGAAATTAATTGGGAGGCCCCTCAGGATGCTTTCTCAATAAGATGTGAGTTATGTATGGTAAGGGGCACGATGCTGAATCCATCACGGAAAATGGCCCTATTAGGCTGTTGTCCTTTTAGATGGATGGAAACATGAGTGATAAACTGAGGAGACGGCAGAGAACTGCAGGGAGCCATTAGTCACTATATGACATGCTCCAAGGGGGTGGCGTAGAGGGCGAAGTTGATTTTGGCCATTTCGGCTGCTTTTTCCTCCACTGACTTTGTTTATTTGTTTGTTTGTTTGTCCTGTAGCTTGAGGGGCTGCATCAAGGCAGTCAGCTAATGAATGCATCCCAAATGATGCAAATAGTGTTGCTCAGCAATGATGAATAGAAAGTGTACTCTAATTTTGGGTGTCTGAGCTATTGTGAGATGCCCTTCTTAGTGGATATTTGGCAACTTGTGATAATGAATGCAGAGAGAAGGAGAGCCAGAGAAAGGATGGAATTTGCTGGGCACATAACAAAACCGGTTTAGCATGTAATCACACATACAAACCACTTTATTATCTTGCTGGTATACAGTCATCAGTGGCCAGTTTCTAACCACAGAATAGGCTGGACCACTCAAAATCCACACTTCATGGGTGTGTTTACGTTTGTAGTACAGGTCCCTTGGTCCAGACCATTTCTGGTTCCATAGGTCAGACTGGCCTATTTGACATCAATGCAAAAGCTATAAACAACAACCATACAAACAACGAAAGTCACAACCAGCTTTTGGGACATACAGTAGTATGCAAAAGTCAGGTACCACCTTTGGTGTATTGGTGTATAGAGCTCTCAAACAATGTACCACTTTTGGTCATCTACACCCTTTACAGTAGATCTGTAATGTAGGTAGACTTTAAACTGACCAGTGAGAGGGGAGGGTAGGTGGATTTGAGCATACATTAATGTACTATGTATTTGTGAACAAGATACAGTACATGACATCCTGAACAATGACGGATTTCACCAACGCACAGTATGGACGATGGTCTGTTCAAGCCTGTGGGTCACCTCTTGCAAAATGGACACTAAAGCCCCTGATTGACCTCAGCCGTGAAAAGTTCTATCCTTAATCTTCCAGCAGAGAAAAGGATTATCAAGAAACATTTCCTTCAGAAATCTAAAGCACTTTTCTTTATCCGCAGGCCTGATCAGAACGCTGTGCAGGGCTGATCCATGCATGATAACTAAGAGCTTAGCTAAGACTTGAGGCTCTATGAGGACATGTGCCCAGCACTAATATTACACAGAGAGAGTGGAAGGCCTCTCATTTGATCTCATAACCCAAGCCCCCCCTCTTTTTTTCCTGTTTCGGAATGATAAATCCACCTCTGTTCATAATTAATCAGCAGAGGGAATAGATGATTATCTGAAACAGAAACGGGGAAAGCAGCTACGAGATGATTACTAGATTAAAAGATATAGCATTCATTTATGCGCATCCTGTGTAGGGCTCTGTGGTATAGAGGCATACTTAAGGACTCTAATAAAACACTAATATGCAGGAGCTCATAATTAAAGCTGGGCAGGATTGCATATGCTAATTATCACTGCAGTACTGGACTCTGCAATAAGAAAGGCCAGAAGGCAGCAGTGCACTCCACTCTGTTTATGAATCCCGGATCTTGTTTATCTCCTAGAGGTTCTTGGATAAGTGAGGTTGTAAGTGTTCCCGCCAATCCCAGGCAAAAACATACTCTCGGTGATGGTGAAGGTCATCGCCATTTCCTATTCACCACTGACTTTTTTATTAGAACCCTTGTACTACCACTTCATGGGTTCTACCTAATTTATAGGTCCACTATTAAAGTGTAGAACTACACACTTATTCTGGCAAGAGTGGTTCTGTGGTCAGAAACTAATAGGACATCAACAGAATAAATGACATAAGAACAATGTCAACAATGTGTGGAGGTATGGGAACCAGCCTTGTGACTGGAAGGTTGCCGGTTCGACGCCCTGAAGGGCGGGACAGGACATTGCTGAACAGCCCCTGAGGGTGGCACCTAACCCCCACCTACTCCATGGGTGCTGTAGATAGGGTTGACCACTGCCCTGGGCAAGTGTGCTCACTGCCTCCCCTCCAGTGATCCACTATATAGATATATAGATATAAAATATTCCTGGCTTTGTGGCCAAAAACTGACCATTGAGGTCCAGAGGATAGGTAAAACAAACCGTGCATCAAGAGATGAGCAGTATACTTCAAACAATGAAAGAACAACATGATATCAACTACCAAACCCCACTACTGTAAAAGTACTTTTTGAGCTCTTCCTGATGTTGTGTACCCCTAATCGCTCAGCAAGGTGATGCAGGCAGCCATGTGACACCATGCAGACCAATTGCAGTCAGGGGGACGTCTCCGAACAAACCATGAGGTCATTAGGAGGTCTGTAGAGATGCCAGAGCAGGAACACAAACTGGTGCATCATTTAGCCCAAAAGGATGCCGTGTTGATTTAAACCCGTTTTTTGGTTTGACGTGTACCACTGGCTTAACTTTACATGAGCAGGGTGGAGCTACAGGGTGGATAATTTTGAGTAACATTGATGGTGAGCATAACTCAGATCCCCAGTAGTGCAGGAGGATTGTCTTTAAATGGAAACCTATGATACATCACACTAACAAATCCAAAACAAAACCGTCTTGCTTTTAGTCCCACCAGTCTTTTTCTGAAGCTTTCAGATTTTTAGTAAGTACCTTGAATGAATTGTCTTTCAGGACCAGTTGCCTTGACAACAATCAGAGCTATTTAAGCCATTCTGTATTGTATATATGTTGTATTATATTCTAACCATTTCAAAATTCCCAAAGATTAAACCTCTTAGATGCTCAGTTCTCCAACAATAATGGTTCTCCTTTATTGTGAAGCGATTGTGAACCGTCTAGACCCAATTCAAATGTAAACACACCATTTATCGCTTCTGACTGCGTGTATTACTATTGATTGCTGGGTTTCGCATTGAGAGCAACAGTCCCCAGTGCAGATTGAGGAAGACGACTGTGTTGCATTAACTAGTCTGCATGCTTCATGGGCCTGTTTGTCTAATCTGACTCACACCACGCATCTTTTATTGCATTCTGTGCGGTGGCTTAATTAAGCCAGCTTCATTAATGTGAAGGATAGACCTGTCCTCTCTCCCCAGACATAGTCCATCTGGCAAGACAAATTTGGAGAAGACATACCTTCTTTAATTTTGCACTGGAGAGTCTAATGCAGGTAGCCTTAACAACTACAATCTTGTGTACTGCTCGCCATAGCCATCCGTGGCTAGGATACCAAATGAGCACAACAGGCCTCGTTCTGGGTGGGTAGGATAGCCGTCCCTCTCCCCATCACTCAGCATGATGTGACATTAGGATTGAGCCTTTTAATGATGCTATGCCAGCAGAAGTTGGTGGAGATGTGGTGGAGCTTCATGTGAAGAAGCATGTGCTAGTCTTCATCGTAGCACTACATGACAGGGGAGACCTAGTCTTGTGGAGCCATATGGATTTCATAATAAGAATGTATTGGACTGGATTGTGAAATCAAGGCCCATCTAAAACCCACCTCCAAATACCTCCTGTCCATGTTCTTTCACCATCCCGAGTGCAATCAAGAACAAGAGCAAACTAAACACAGCTAGCGAAATTCTATCACTAGCTAGGAGGTAATGTGTCACACATCTTTATGCTTAACTGGCATTTTTGGGGGGTCTTTTGGTGGGGTGTCTTTTTAACCATGCTGATAGCCATGTGCTAACAATAGGCTTGCTGTCCAACTGGCAATGCTGATGAGCACACCATCACACCCTACTTTGAGCACCGCCTTCACAAGGCATGGGACAGGGTATAAAGTTTGGCACTCAGTTTGTTCCCACCCCAAAGATTCTACAATCCCATCCACGTTTAGCTCCAGATTTGTCATGGTTGTCCACAGATGTTGTTGTTGTTGAGAGATTGTGTCTGGGACCAAGGGAAAAGGGAACAGACAAACAAAGTACGCAACTGCATAATTCATTATGTACTTAGTTGATACTGAATTACATTTACATTCAATATTTTTTCTGTATTGTGTTTGTTGGAAGTTAAGAATGCGACACAACATGACCAACATGGAGAAGGATGTTTTTGTATCTAGACCATTTATAACAATGTGATCTAGAGTACCTGTAAATAAAAACATATGAATGTGACGATTTCATAAGCTAGCTAGCATTGAAAGTCTGAATATGCAATTTGTAAATATTTGGAATATGTACACTGTATGTCTGTATGACCATGTGATTTCTGTGTTGGTGCTGTCAAGATGTGCTCTCTGATTTCTCCTGTCGTAGGATTGATCGCTGGGTTCTAAAAGGAGGGGCCTCCTACATAAAGCAGGAGGAAGAGAGAAGGGTGGGAAATTAGAATTTGACAGAGAAGGAGGCTTGTGTGTCTTCGCAGCTACAGCCCTGTATACTACTTTAGTTTACATTTAAGCATCTTGTAACCTGCTTCAGTTTTGTATCCTGTTTTGTGTATGTAAATATTTTTGCGAGTGTTAATAAATGGGACCACTGGGAACTTGAGCCACACGTCTGTCCTCTTTGCAACCCTCCGGACTGGGGCGAACCACCTACACACTTCCCCACAAACAATACCCATTCATTTCTGCCAGAAAGACATGAAAGGCAAAAGTGATGGAAAACGATATTTAATCTTCTATACGGTGTACAATTTGAAGGATGACAGTTTTCAAACAAATAAGGAGTCTTTGGTGTACACCCTGTCCTGGGCCCAGGTCTTGAAGCGTTCGGACCCTCGCCGATCCTGCCGTATATATGAACGGCAGGGGCAGAGCCTACTCAGGGGGCAACAAGACCGGGGCCAAACTGGTTTTGGGAAGGAGAAGGAGGAGAACATGAAATGTTGGCACTTGAAAGCGACAAAACACGAGCAGAAGTTGAATCCTTTTAAAGACAGGTGGCGCATTGCGATTGAATGAATAAGTGACGTAGCATTGGAGTCTTCCTGACAGAACTTGCGCTAAAGCGATCATTTACGGTATTTGGCAGATGCTCTTATCCAGAGCGACTTACAATTTGATCATTCCTTACACAGGTAGGCAAAGCCAGCGCTAGGAGTCTTGCCCAAAGACTTTTATTGGGACAGTGTAGGGTCCTTGCCCAGGTAGGGGATTGAACCCCGGCCTACAGCAAAGGAGGTGACTGTGTTACTGATGCATTACCCCCTATGCTATACCAACTGCCATCAAATTCAAATCAAGGTAAAACATCTCCCCTGCTTCTCATGAACACAAATGCAGTATGGAATCCAAACGTTCAGCACAATTTCCCTCCTAGTGTTAATAATCTATTTGTGAAAATAACGGATGTAAAATTACACCAATACTTTTGTTATCATTTCCAGTAACGGCAGCTTCGAGGTTGAGGTCAAAGTTGGGTTGGGGGGTTTTTTTTTTTTTTTTTTTTTTTTTTTTTTTTTTTTTTTTTTTTTTTGGAAAAGGTGTGAGTGAACGTTAGCAGGGTGCATACGGGGAGCGCAGATGATTCTGAAACCAATTTCAGCAGAGAAGCGGCCTTTCGCTTGAGGCTATATTGCATTGTTCTTCTCCGGGCTACAGTTAGAGCGTTATGTTTGAGCAGCATTACCCCATCATCCGCTCGTTCAGCGACCCGTGAAGTCCAGGACAACTTATTTTTAAAGCAGCACTTCAATTCAAGCAAGAGTACAAGGTTTAGACAAGGGTTCTCAACCCCATATCTGGACAGAATCTGGGGCATTGTGAGCACAACTGCATTGCGTTTAACTAAAGGGTGCATGTGTGTATCACACTGTTGGCAAACCAAAACTTTATACCTCCAAAATCATAGCTTTCCAGGAAAAGGAAAAACATACTTCACTTCAATGTAAGTAAGTGAACCAGAAGGAAGTATGGGATTACGATGCTGTTGGGAAGGAAGATAAAGGTTACCAAGAATAAATGATGATAAATTTAGACTGATATGATCAATATTTATTGAGCTACACATACAGAAGTAGTGTCCCTCAGTTTGGCGTCGGGCCACCATGTTTGCTAACACAACATGCCGGATGTCTCGGCATGGAGCTGTAGAGGTTCCTATGGTGTCCTGTGATAATCCATCCCATGCAGCTTGAATATTCTCACACAGTTCCTGCAGATGGTGTGGTAGGGGTGGAGGTGGAGTGACACCAGGCCTTCTGGACGTGTGACGGGTGACAACACACCGTTCATCTTGGCGCTGATTCACAGTGCCTCCACACACGGATTTGTTGTTCGTCTCCACCAAGACAAAAGCGGGACTCGTCACTGAAGATGACCCGCTGCCATTCTAAATCACTCCATGACAGTCTGGCACGACACCATTGCAGTCTTTGGTGACGTTGACGTGGTGTTAAGGGCAGTCGTCGTAACGGTCTGCATGCATGTAGTCCTGCGTTGTGTAGCCATCTGGCAATGGTCCAGCACTAACAGGATTGACTGTTAGTCAGCGTGAAACTTGAAACATTTGTATGACTAACATTGTTAAACCTTCCCACCAAGTTTCATTCCTATTGGCTGATTCCTTCTGGGTGACCCTGTTATCCATGTCCCAATGGACCCTCTTTTATATTCACCTACATCTTTTCCTCTTGATCCAAAATCAAGGTCAACTGGGCCTGCTCAGCATTATTATACATGCTGAGCCTGGTGGGATTATAACTGCTGAATTGTATCATTCAGTAAACGTGTCTGAAAGCACTTTCTCCACTCGTTTTTTCAACTGTCTTGAGTTTTATGATGCAAGTGTTACCATATCTAGACTCACTCTATATACCCTATAAATGGTCAGTACACAAACCACGTCATATTATTAAAAGCTATTATTTAATTATCATTATAGATCATATTTGAGATCAGCATATGAATGCTTCCTTGGATGACCCGTGAAGTTTCTTGCCGTGTTATATATTTAGCCGTGATTTGCGTTCCCCATTGCGCTGCTGACCTCACACACACTCTGGGACCTCCATAAACAGATGGCATTTGACTGCAGATTTTGGAGCACCGTGCCCTAGAGCATAGTGCCACTACAATGACCTAATCTGTACCCAACCAACCATGTTATGGTCCTCAACCCAAAAAAGAAAACCCAGCCTGAGGTTGGACTGGCTCACTTTTAAGGCAGTCTGAAGGAAAGGACTCTTCAGCAATGGTCAAACAGCCGCCTGCAGATCCAATGCTAACAGTCACCCACAGCTGTAAAGGTCTGGGCACCTCTGGTTAAGGGACGTGTTTTTCTGAGTTGGTTATGCATCCTCTATAATGAATATATGCCGGCATATTTAATACACATTTACTTACATTCGTTTTAGCATACTGGAAAAAAAACTTGGCCTGTGGAAAAGTAATAGCACCCCGGTCAAACAGCAGTGAAAATAAGTAAACGGGTCCATTAAAGAGAACCCAAAAATGGCATATTTCCCCCTAATGATTGGGAACAATTTAAATGTATTTTCTGCTTTTAAAGTGTTTTTAAAAAATAGAATATAAAATATAAAAATGTGCCAAAACTTTTAAACATGCTACGTTTGATGTTATGATGTTATTATTATAGTAGGAGTAGTCGTGGGCTGGAGGTTAGGAAACCAGCCTTGTGACTTGTCGCTGGTTCGATTCCCTGAACCAACAGTAACGAGTGGAATGCCCTTGAGCAAGGACCTAACCCCCAAATGCTCCCCAGGCGCTGTGGATAGGGCTGCCCACCGCTCCGGGCAAGTGTGCTCACTGCCCCCTAGTGTGTGTGTGTGTGTGTGTTCACTAGTGGGTATATGTGGGTGTTTCACTTCACAGATGGGTTAAATGCGGAAGCCAAATGGCAAGAAATGGATCTAAATATAACAATTTCAACAACAATACTAATAATAAGCTTACTTATCATTTTAAGGTGAGTTGTAATAACAGCAACTTCTACAAAGCCTTATTAAATATGTCTGACTTAGTATCAATCTAGTGTTTCTTTGGAGCTGTTTTATTACAGATGAAATGACCAACAATCTGCACAGTTTTTGTTCTGCTAAAAATACCATGTTCCACTATAGAACCTTCACCACCAGGGGGAGCTGTTACAACGCAGAGGAAAGTACATTCCCCTCTGCTCACCCTTACAGTGTGCCCTCATGCTTATTTATGGTTCTGGTGGTTCAGATGAGGTACTTCACTATGATAAACATAAACACTACAACAAGAGGTTCTTGTCTCACACTTCAGAGGTGGTAAGTTACATCTTAATAATTTTTCGTTGGATTTGGTCTTCAGAGTCGGATGAACTTGCTGGTTGACGTTCCTTGTGTCCTATAATAATACTACGTATTATACATAATAATAATAATAATAATAATAAAACATTTAATAAAACTAATTATCATTATTGGTGTAATGCCCAAGTCCAAGTCAAAAGGTCCAAGGTTTCTGAAATGTTCATGTCTGTCTTATTGTCACCACTAACATCTAACTCAACTAGGACAGTCACAGCTAATGAACTGTACAGTGCTAATACTTATGTCAGTGTTTACTAATACCTAGTTAGTGGACTATTAGAGATTCCATGCAGTTTGTGGAACACTGGAGATTCCGTACAGTTAGTGGAACATTGGAGATTCCATACAGTTAGTGTAACCCTGGAGATTCTACACCGGTAGTGGAACTCTAGAGATTCTGGTGCTGTTAGTAGAACACTTGGGATTCTGGTCCTGTTAGTAGAAGAACATTAGAGATTCTGGTCAAGTTAGGAAAATACTGGAGAATCTGGTTTAGAAAACATTGATGACTCTGGTCCAGTTAGTGAAACTACTTCCCTACAGAGATTCCATACAGTTTGTGGAACACTGGAGATTTCATAGAGTTAGTGGAACACTGGAGAATCTGTACAGTTTGTGGAACACTGGAGATTTCATCCAGTTTGTGGAACCTTTGGGATTCCATACAGTTAGTGGAACCCTGGAGATTCCATGCAGTTTGTGGAACACTGGATATTCCATACATTTAGTGGAACATCAGAGATTCTATGCAGTTATTGGAACACTAGAGATTCTGGTCCTGTTAGGGAAATATTAGAAATCTGGTCTAGTTAATGGAACATAGGAGATTCTGGCCCAGTTAGTGGAACACTGCAGGATCTGCAACACTGGAGCTTCTGGTTCTGTTAGTGGAACATTGGAGATTCTGGTTCAGTTAGTGGAACATTGGAAATTCTGATTTAGTTAGTTTAACACTGGCAGTTCTGGTCCAGGCAGTCGTATATTTGAGATTCTGGTCTAGATTTTGGTCTAGTTGGTGGTACATTGGAGATTCTGGTCTAGATTTTGGTCTAGTTGGTGGTACACTGGAGATTCTGGTCTAGTTTGTGGTTCACTGGAGATTTTGGTCTAGTTGGTGGTACATTGGAGATTCTGGTCGTCTAAATGGATCATTGCAAAGAAGAAGTTGGTAATGGACAATGAGACGGATCGCAGGTCATTTTCCAGGACAGTGCCTATTAAATTAAACAGTCCTTTTATGGTTTTGCAAAATACTCTAAAATGAAAACAAACCACTCATCATTTTAACCTCATAGCCGCTGTTTCATTTCGGTCTGTAAGACACAATTCCTTGAACTCAGGGATCTAAATGTCATGTGAAAAAACAGAAGAAGTCGGACAGAAACTTCAGTTGACATATGAAGTTACATTGTTAGAGTTCAGGATGCTTCGAATGCCAACACAGCTGGCCGCCTTTAACTTTCTAAGTGGGAACAACTTCGCATTTTTATGGCATACTTCTGCAGCATAAGGGTTTCTTAAGCAATGACTTTCTGATAATGATTCCTTTCACGGTAATGGGGGGGAAACGGGGCAAAGACATAAAGGCTATTATCCTTTTATTCTACCTGCCAGCAGTTTACATTGCAAACAACAAAGAAAAATATACCATACAGCCAGGGTGACAGTTTATAACTTAGTTAAGTAGCTATAAACGGCTTGGTATACTACTTGGAGGGATTTCATTATATCAAACACACCCAAAAGGAGAGCATAAAAGTTTGTGGTTCAAACGAAGTGAGACTGAAATTAGTGGTAAAATGGGAGCTTCATGGTTAGGCTGCCCTCAAACAGCTGAATTACAATAAACAAACCATAAAGAGAGGACAGTGAATGTCACTCACAGCCGGAACACGTACAAGGCACGTCCTAGTGAGCTCACTGGCTATATAGCCATTTTCAAGAGTCTCTCAATAGAAAGCATTCTAGGGTACTAGAACATTCGTCCCACATTCTCCAACTACACAATCCTCCAAAAATCCTGTGCTGCCTTAAAAAAAGGATAGCCAAACCTAGACAATTCCCCACCCACCCATACAACATCTGCACAACAAATCGACCCTCAGATGACCCTAGACAATGGACATACAGATACACTGGAACAGAGGTAAACCGACAGACACTACTCGACTAGAAATCAAAGGCTGAGAGAATGGAAAACTGTATTTACACTGGCATAGTTCAATAAGGAGAGATCATAGACCTGACGTACCATGAACCTCAAACACTGTCGTTCCTCCTTCTAATACAAATCCAACATTTCTAAACGAGGAGGTATAATGGGCCGATTCCCAAATCATAAACTCCTATTGAACTGACTCATTCATTTTTACTGGAAAGAACCTTTTGGCACTTTTCATTCCCTTCCCAAGAAACCCAGCTGTCAGTGGTACAATGGCTGATGTTCATCTTTAAACAAGTCTCAAGTTAGCTTCCAGTTCACCAGCTTCTAAACTGAATGTTCCATTCCACCTTAAATGCTACAGCTTATACAGGCACCAGAATGCAACTGCAGCACCATTTACGGTCAATCAGAAAATGTGTAAAACAAGCTGGAGAACTTCAGCTCCCACATCTTTAACAGGATCCCGGACAACTTTAATCCAAAGCTCTGCACATTTCGCTCCAGACAGTTTCCCAAACTGTTGGACAATATGAGGCAGCAGCTTCGCTCAGCGTTTAACACTGAAGAGACTGAAGAGAGGAGCAGCTCCACCTTCATTAGCATCACAACCCCGACAGCAGCCTGTGAGTAGCAGCCATGCTGTGTGACTGTATCCTGCTGTGTTTGCCGGTTGAAGCAGATCATCTTAAACTGAGAGTTCCATAGTGAGGAACAACTTTAATCTACTGTGTGTTGATGTCCAGATGGAAAGCCAGTAGCTAGTATAGCTAACGTTAGCTACTAGCAAGCGCCAAGCTAACTAGCATAGCTAACTAAATAGTATGAGGGCGGAGCTTATTCACACGGAGGCTCATTTTATTTAGCCTGTTTCCACATGTTGTGTCTATGTGATAATCACCATGTCTCGCTCTAAACCAGCCAATGAGAATTAATTCTAGCACCAAATCATAGGGTGTAATTGGGTGTGTAAATGCACACCAGAGAACAGTTTAAAATGGAGGACAACGCATTCTGTAGCACATATAAATGCGGGGTGGTCTCCAAGTTTGGCCTAGTACTGTACATAGACTGATAGTAGACTGTATGAGATATCAGGTGTTACATCATCAACCAATTTGACCATTTTTGTGGGAAAATTAAACATTCAATTTTATGATCTGTGATGATGTGTCATTTTGAGCTGCATCACCATACAAACCACACGTAAACAGTCTTAAATAGTCTGGTTGGTTTGTGCCAACAAAAGACACATTTGTGCTTTTTGAGTTCTGAAGTTATTAAGCAATTTCAAGTTTCAACAACAAGTGACGTCACTCAACATGCCACCAATGTCTATGTAATGCCACGGTAGCCTCAGCTGTTAGTGCTACACACCAGATCTAATTACATGGTCAATGACTGAGTCTTTTATTGCCTTGTGGAATGCAATGCAAACCCAGCCACAAGAATAAAACCACTATTACAAATTTTACAAATATTTTCAAGTTCAATTTTTTTTGTGTGGAATTTGTAATATGCTTTTTGGTCTTGTGTTTGCTAATCACCTACAGGCCTTATATTCTCTCAACAAATTGGTGGTATGATGTGGCCAGTTTTTGGGAATGATGAATTTTGAGAACAATTGCTTTGTTTCAACTTCATGAAGAGAACTTGCACAGTGCACTCCTTTTCTTATTCCTCTCGTTTCTCGTTTTGTAACTCTCAGCTCACTAACTAGCACCCTGTAAAGTATAGAAAGTGAAGCAGTAGTTTACAACATAGGGCCCAGTTTTAGCACAGCAAGGCTGACATCATACTGTGAACTGTTGGACGAAATGGACATTTCATTGGACCTTGGAAGCACAGCAAAGAACCCACCCCCCACCCCCTCCACTTAATTAATCAGTTAGCTCACTGCTATGCTATCAAAGTCCAGTGTGTGCAATGTTATAGGAGTTTCCATGCCTCACTGTGCCAGTAAATCTTGTCCAGTTTATGACCCGATCCAGTCAGTTAATGTTCCATAGACTTGAGTATCACTATGTACACTAGGACTCAACAAGCCACACAAACAACAGATGACAGCAACAATGAATCATGAGCGTGCAGTGCCATCTAGTGGCCACACAGGTACACTATAGTCCAACGTCCACACTGTCACCTCACGCCATAGCCTTAAATCATAACATTCAAGTAATGTGTTTCATTTGAAACAAGGTCATGTCATATGGACACCAGGTGGCATCAAAGAGGCTTCAGTTGGGTGTCAAAGCACTTGGAGGATCTTGCAGTGCTTAACATGTTGTATTAACAAAGGAGAAGTGAGTAAGACTTAATAACGTCAGCAGTTGCATGTGGGGAGCTCACAGTGAAGGGCAACTGAACATAAAATGAAACTAACATTTTCAGGGAAATACTGCCATTTCTGTCAACTACAGCTATAATGGGAAAAAACCCCAGTGAGGTCATCTTGCAATAACAGCACCGGGACGGCAAAGGCCCTGGTTAAAGGAATGCTGGTCTGCGGGGTCGCCTAAATCGATACTCAATTAAGAGTATTTATACTGGGGTAAAATACTGACACAAGTAGAAAGTAAAACAACCATCAGTATTTTAAAGAAGTACATGTACTAGAGTAAATGTACCTAGTTATCCCCAAGGTAAAATACTCCTTCAGTGTCAGTACAAGTTCCTCCCTTTAGACCTCCACTGGAGTAACAGTACTAAAGTATTTACCGTCTAATATACAGTACTTAAGTATGGAGAGTAACAGGAGCATGATTTATTATGGCTCTAATGTCCTATTATGATTTCTGGAACAAGACTCTTAATCAGCTCAGTGTAGGTGAAGAGACTCTAGTGTCTCTCAGTCCACCAGTCTTTAATAGAAGCTCATTGATTAGTCTCACACTGACGTCTATTCAAATGATCATCAGCACAGAACACTGAAGGAGAACCGGTTCCATTAGCTAGAACCAAGCTCTGTCCAACAGGTCAAAACAAGTTCAAAACAAAATGACTGCTGTACCCTGATTGGTGGGCTCAGTACAGATACTGTACACCAACACACTACTTACAGTACACTAACGCATTACACTTACTGAGTTACTGTACACCAAGACGCTACTTACAGTACACTAACGCAT
>CM067499.1:1944279-1964859 GCA_034552555.1 Semaprochilodus insignis
ATATATATATATATATATATATATATATATATATATATATATATATATATATATATATATTCACGAGATACATCACATCATGTTCACTCTACACGTTTAAGCACGTTTATGTACAGTCACCTTATGTTATACATTATTATCCATAATGTAATTCTACCTCCATATACTGTCTCTGCATATTTTGCGGTCACTTTACACATTCATAACTTGTTTATTTATATTTATATTGGAACTGTTGCGGTAGTTTATTCCCATTCTCCCACTGAGTGCACTGTCCATGTGTAATATCTTAACTGTCTACATTGTATATTTCTGCTCATTTTATTGTTTATTGTTTGGTCTTGGAGAGTGTCACACTAAATTTCATTGTATGAAACTTGTATGACATAAGACTTCTAATCCAAACCTGAACCATCTCAGGGAAAATGAACGTTCCTGGCTGTCTGTGGTTTGGGAATAATTATGTAACAGCCGTATGTGATGTGCGTCATGTTCAGAAGAAAGACCACACCCGATCATCCCATTAAGCACATACCGTTTCTCTTGCCAACTACTGCTGCCGTTTAATCACTTTTCTCAGAAATGCCTCCGCCAAGTCTTTATGCTCCATTACAGTCATGACCTCTTATTAATGCAGGTTCTTCTAAGTTGAACTGCGGACCACCAAACGCAGATACACATGCACATAGACAAATGCATATTAATTATTAACACACAGTGAGTTGTAGTTGTTGTCCGCTGTAGACGCCCTGCTGCAGCACTCTGCTGCTATCATGTGATAGAGAATATTGGAAAATCAGAAACTGTGTTCAATCAGTAAAGGTCACATGACCTCAGGTTTATCTCTTATATTCTAATAATTAATAATTATTAACAGTAATAATTATTATGATGAAGTATATATATATATATATATATATATGTTATGTAAATTCTTTAAAGTGACTCAGTGATATTGTCCATACCAGTGATATGATATATTAATAATAATAACAAAGTGTCAGAGTGCAGTGGTATTGGTGAACGGCTCACAGCTTGTTCAGGAACCTGATAGCCTGTGGGTAAAAACTGTTCATTAGCCGATTTGTTCTGGCCTGGATGCTGTGGTACCTCCTGCCTATATATATGTATATCTATAGATCAGGCAGGATATATACATGTACGGAATCAAAAGTTATGGCTACTCATAGAAGGTTCTCCTTATGTTTATCTTAATGACATCAAAGACATCAAATTGTAAAACAACACTCATGGAATTATACAGTCCACCTTAAACACCTCCAAAATTTACAGGAGGATGAACCAGCTTTCTTAACCTGCAGTGGAGCTGATAGAACAAGGTTTATTACTAAGCAGGTTTGGAGCAATTCTATTGGTCGGTCCATCATGAATATTCACTGAACTGAAAGAAGAACTAGAGCTTTTACCCTGCGCAGAAAAAGAGAGTAAATATATATTAGAGGTGGAGATATGGAGAAATACAATACTGTGGTACATCAAGAGTATATGTGGTATATCAGGATATGTATCATCAGCTGGTGCTGTTAAGTGTAAGCATGTAAACTCTTTAAGATCAACAACACCATCCGTTTAGTTGGGTGTCTAAACTTTTGACTGGTTGTGCACATATATTGATTCATTAATTGATTTATTTAATTTTAATTTATGAATCATTACTGAAAAATATAACTTAAAACGTGGCCTGTGTAAAAGTTATATTTTTATTATGTTTTTTTATATGTTTATATTTTATGTCTACTATCTATATATATACACTGCCTGGCTAAAAAAAGGTCACCACCTGGACTTAACTAAGCAAACAGGTAAGAGCCTCCCATTGGATAATTACTACAGGGGTGATTATGTTTCAGCTGGCAACAAGTTATTTAACCCGAACTGATGCAGTGAGTAGCTTCCCATTTGTTAAACAACCATGTGGAAAGACACGTCCTGCGGTCGTGGAAAAGATGTCAATCTGTTTCAGAAGGGTCAAATTATTATCATCAAGCAGAGAAAACATCTAAGGAGATGCTGAAACTACTAAAATTGGGTTAGAAACTGTCCAACGTATTATTAAATAGTGGAAGGACGGTGGGGAAACATCATCTTCCAGGAAGGAATGTGATCGGAAAATAATCTTGAATGATCGTGTGATCAGTGATCACTTAAATGTTCGGTGAAATCAAATGGTAGAATAACAGCAGTAGAACTCAGGGACATGTTTAATAGTGAAAGTAAGAGCATCTCCACACGCACAATGCGAAGGGAACTCCAGGGATTGGGACTAAACAGCTGTGTAGCCTTAAGAAAACCACTTATCAGTGAGGCTAACCGGGCTTCAATTTGCTAGGGAGCATAAAGACTGGACTCTGGAGCAATGGAAGAAGGTCATGTGGTCTGATGAGTCCAGATTTACCCTGTTCCAGAGTGATGGGTGCATCAGGGTAAGAAGAGAGGCGACTGAAGTGAAGCACCCATCATGCCTAGTGCCCACCGTACAAGCCTGTGGGGGCAGTGCTATGATCTGGGGTTGCTGCAGTTGGTCAGGTCGAGGTTCAGCAGCGTTATCAGCCCAAAGAATGAGGTCAGCTGACTACCTGAATATCCTGAACCACCTGGTTATTCCAGCAATGGATTTCTTCTTCCCTGATAGCAGGGAAGGGCTCAAATTGTGAAAGAGTGGTTCAGGGAGCATGCGACACCATTTTCACACACAAGGATTGGCCACCACAGAGTCCAGACCTGAACCCCATTGAGAATCTTTGGGATGTGCTGGAGAAGACTTTGCGCAGTGGTCCAAATCTCCCGTTTCTTTTGTGGAAACGATCCTGTAGCGAATACGTTTCATGATCAAAGCTAAAGGCGGTCCAACGAAATATTAGTGGTTTTCTTTGGCCAGGCAGTGTGTGTATATGTACTGTGTATATATATATATTTATGTATATATATAGATAGATAGATAGATAGATAGATAGATAGATAGATAGATATACCTGAAAAGGAAAACCTTAAAAGCCTTAAAAACCTTAAAAAATTCTGCTCATGTGAAAACACCACTAATGACTGACCTTTTAGAGGATTCCAACAGAAGACCAAACACGGTGAATCGTAAATCTGTTTGGACCTGTTTCTATAGTAAATCAGAAGACAAGACAGTTAATGTTTAACTTTATCAGCTTCATTATTTTTTTGCAACTCATAAAACGTTGAAACATGAGCAAGACCAGGAATGCCATGACATGTTCAAAACACATCTTGATCAGGTGATTCAGTCGTGCTTGGGTGTAAAACGTCATCAGTAAAACAACAAGCGACTTTATAAATCCCACTTACAGTCCGTGATGAACTAACTTGACATGTTTGTAGAGCTTGGTGTGGCCTTTCTAACAGATTACTGGCCTTAAGGGAACCAGAGATACGGATACAGCAAAAATTTGGATCCGACTCAGGCACAACACTAAGCAACCTTGCAGTAGATGCTAGCAAGAGGCAGAGGTCTAGAGAGACAGAGGAAGTTAGGCTACATTCACACCGCAGGTAAAATGAGCCCAAATCCCATTTTCTTTTGAATGGGACCTATATCCGACATCAGTCTGAACACAACGTGCTCCTGAACTGACCCATATGCATAAAAGTACACATGCTTGACGTGGCACCCGCCCTCATTCAGGGGAAAATAATCATGACTGCTGACGGACGCAGGTCCAACCGAAAATACAGGACTTTTTGGGAGTATAGGCTTTGGAAAACCAAAATTCCCTGCCTTTATGGAAGTATAGGATTTGGGAAAACAAAATTCCATGCCTTTATGGAAGTATAGGCTTTGGGAAAACAAAATTCCATGCCTTTTTGGTAGTATATGTTTTGGGAAACTGAAAATACATGATATTTTGGCAGTATAGACTTTGGGAAAACAAAATGTCGTGCCTTTTTGGCAGTACAGGCTTGGGAAACCAAAATGCCATGCCTTTTTCGCAGTATAGGCTTTGGGAAACCGAAAATACATTACTTTTTGGGAGTATAGGCTTTGGGAAACCGAAATTCCAGACCTCTTTGGCAGCATAGACTTTGAGAAATCAAAATTCCATACCTTTTTGGCAGTATAGGCTTTGGAAAACCAGAAATACATAACTTTTTGGGAGTATAGGCTTTGGGAAACCGGAAATAATTACGTTATCCATGTTTGACAACAGTACATAACGTTATGTGCCTTTCCCTAGTTCCTGAGGGTAGCCCTCAGGAAACCTGAGTTACAGAACATGAACATGCTCACATCTTCAGTCCACAACTACGTTTGGTGTAATGCAGAGATAAACATGCTCCCCTCCCAGTGTTTTTTGGAATGTGTTGCACGCATCAGATCTGGAATATGAGCACATGCTAGCACAAACAAACACTGGGGGTGTTTTAATCATGTGAAAACGGGTTCTTTGGTTGAGGTCACAGTACATTTGAATCACAGTGCCTTCACCGAGCTACCAGGTTTTGCCTATCATCTTAGACAGGACCATAGCATTCCTATCTCTGTATTCCAAGATGACAGTTCCTCGCATTCACAGGCATGATGAACATTCAGGAGCATTCACACATCTGGACTGGCCTGCAAAATCCTCAGATTTGAATCCTCTTGGAAATCTGTGGGACTACCTGGAATAACCAGTACAACGTCAAGGAAGGCATCCACCAAATCTGGCCCAAATCTGGCCCAACTGCATAATTCCCTGATGCAAGAGTGTCTGAACCTACATCCAGAAACTTGTCCAGTCCAGGTCAAATCCAACCACAGCTGTTATTGGTGCTTATGGAGGTCTTGTTTCCCGTGTAATACAGGTCTAGTAGTACTTACTAACGACTGCTTCCCATTTTCATTAGCATTAACATTAATAGCTAATTGCAATTGTAATTGAGTAGCTGTGACAATCTCCACACAGCTAGAATAAACACCAGGCACTCATGCCCAAGTGTTAGATGTGCAAACACAGCCCACGAAGCACACCCAGTACAACCAGTGCACACAATTACACCCGTCCAGACAAGGAAAGGCAAACACCGCAAACAAACTCCACGTGTCCGTCGGACTGGACGAAGCGGGCAGCCGTCTCCAAAGCCAAGTGGCCCTCATCTGCTGGCCTGCTGCTGTGGCCTCCGCCAAAACACGGCAAGATAAAGGGCTTCCAAAGAAGGCTATATTTAACTGCACCCACCCCAGCGTCCCACAAATCTTCGTCAACAAAACCCTCCCTCGTCTCTCTGCTGGAGTGTTGTACTGAGAGCGCCGCGGCAGTGCCAGATTAAACAGACAAAGTGTTTGCCCCGTCTGTCACCGTTATTTATGCGAGCCCAACGCAGCCAAGACGTGTTTGGAAGCTCATACTCCAGCAATAAGAAACTATGCAGCAACCTGCATGTCAGGGGAGAAACTGACAAATTCTGGCCTCAAATTGGCTGCTATTGTTTTCAGCTACGCTCACCTACGTTTTATATAGCCTGGATAACACCACATCATACAGGTGTCAGAAAAACCACATCAAGTCTGTTGCAGATTGCTTAACAACGAGGTTTATGGCAATGATCCAGTTGCTTGTTTATGTGGGTTCTGACACTGTATGACTTACTGTCATCTATATAAACGGACGGTAGGGTCGTGTAGCCCAAAACAGCAGCAGCCAGTATGAGGCCAGAGTATTGCTTGAATATCGTCGCTGTCCAAGGAAACACACTTACCCCCAAAATGGCAACTTTACAGGAGAGGCCAAAAACCTTATGTAATTTCTAGGTATCTCAATGGAACCAGATGTCTTTCCAAGCAATTTTAGACCATTTCTGTTAGTCCATTCATCATGAAATGGTGTAACAGCAGCTGCTGTGTTCAAATGATGCATAAAAATAAAAATCAACATTCACTGGAGATACTTGTCTTTCTATGGACAGTGACGATATATGGTCTATTTGTTCCTATATGTGGTAACCTTGGCACGTGGTGACCAGCACACCAGCATCCAAAAGAACAACATATCCTTGTTTTCCTGGTGACCAGCTATTTAATGGTCTCCACCAAGCATGTTGAGGTGCCCAATGACTTTATACTGGCACCATTTTGTAGAATGTGGTGGCACTTCATGCCTGCACCTTCCAGCCTGGTGTTACTGTGTGGTGACGGAGGAGCCCTTGCCAACAGGTTTGAAAGGGCAATGACTGAAATGGTGGGTAAGGTCTTCAAAAGCAAACTATTGCTTATGATTGTTTTCAAACATAGACACCTCAGTGTCACTGCTGGACTGAGAATCGTCCATCAACCAAAACTATTCAGCTAACAGCGTCCTATGGGCAGTGTCCTGTGGGCAACGTCCTGTGGGCAGTGTCCTGTGGGCACTGATGAAGGACTAGAGGATGACCAACACTGCACTGTGCAGCAGCAGATGAGCTATCGTCTCTGACTGTACATCTACAAGGTGGACCAGCAAGGTAGGAGTGTCTAACAGAGTGGACAGTGAGTGGACACAGTGTTTAAACACTCCAGCAGCACTGCTGTGTATGATCCACTCACACCAGCACCACACACACTAACACCCCACCACCACGTCAGTGTCACTGCAGTGCTGCTACTACCTGCTCTGTGGTGGTCCTGTGGGGGTCCCCTTAGTTTCTGACCATAGAGCCACTCTTTGCTTGATTCTTTAAGTGTTGGACGACTTTCAACCTAACATGGCCCTGGGTCCAGAAACTGACCAGAGTTAAATGGCTTGGCTGACAAACCGTGTAGAAACAGATGAGCTACAGTGTGTAAGTGTACCCCTATAGTGTGGCGCTATAAGACAGCTGGAGCTCATAAGGTTGGTCTTTCTAATGCAGTGGCCAGTGTGTGGAAGCACAAAGGTAGATGTTTCTAATAAAGTGGCCAGTGTGTGGAAGCACAAAGGTAGATGTTTCTAATAAAGTGGCCAGTGAGTGGAAGCACAAGGAAGATGTTTCTAATAAAGTGGCCAGTGTGTGGAAACACAAAGGTAGGTGTTTCTAATATAGTGGCCGATGTGTGGAAGCACAAGGTAGGTGTTTCTAATAAAGTGGCCAGTGTGTGCAAGTACAAGGTGGGTATTTCTAATAAAGTGGCCAGTGTGAAAAAGCACAAAGTATGTGTTTCCAATAAAGTGGCCAGTAAATGTGATCATCACTATTACCACTGCCTATACAAGCAATAGTGACGCATTGTGTGCGTGTTGGTGTATGTATGTGTGTAGGTCTGTGTTTGTGTGTGTAGATGTGTGTAACTTGAGCATTAGGCCAGGTTGGGCGTGAGGTAGGGTTGATGGTTCATGGCTCGGACGGCTGATCCTCTTATAGGCTTTAGCTGCCAGGCGGCAGGGCTAAGCTCTGCTGGGATTCCCACCCTTTAAGCCCAGCAGCTTCAGAACCTGTTCTGTCCAGCGAGGCAGTCTGAGTGAAAGCTGTGGGTGTATTCTGACTAACTGAGGAAGAATTGAAACTTGATAGATAGAGCTTCACGTTTGGTTACGTCTAAGCCAACAGGGCACTCGGGCCAAAGTGGGAAATGCAACTATCCCTATATCTATAGCAAACACGCCTACTCATATCCTACTGTGGTGCAGCAGTAGCTTCGAGAGTGATGTTTTACAGTTGGTAGAAGGAAGTTTTGGAAAAACAACTTCACAAGAATTCCTGCTAAGCGGCTAAATATCTTTTTATAGCCATATAACTGCAGTAACTGCTTTCAGATCATGACCTGTCAGATTAGGACAAATAGTAGTAGTGATGTCCTCCATGAGTCATCCTGTTAGTTCCAGCACCATTGGCAGACGGCTGCACGACGCAGGACTACATGCACGCAGACCGTTACAATGACTACCCTTAACACCCTGTCAACATCACCAAAGACTGCAATGGTGTCGTGTCAGACTGTCATGGAGTGACTCAGAATGGCAGCGGGTCATCTTCAGTGACGAGTCCCGCTTTTGTCTTGGTGGAGACGACCAACGAATCAGTGTGTGGAGGCACCGTGGTCAGCACCAAGATGAACGGTTTGTTGTCACGCGTCACACGTCCAGAAGACCTGGTGTCACTCCATCTCCACCCCTACCGCACCATCTGCGGGAACTGCGTGAGGATATTCAAGCTGTATGGGATGGATTATCACAGGACACCATTAGGAACCTCTACAACTCCATGCTGAGACGTCTGGCATGTTGGATTAGCAAACATGATGGTCCAACGCCACACTGAGAGACACTACTGCTGTATGTGTATAGCTCAATAAATATTGTCCATATCAGTCTAAATTCATTAGACTCGTCATTCGTTGTTCCTGGTAACCTTTATCTTCCTTCCCAACAGGACTGCAATCCCACACTTCCTTCTGGGAGCAGCTACTCTTTTAAGGAAGAGTGTATGAACAAAATAGCAGGCTTAGTGGGGCATGGTGATTAGTGGGTGGGACATTGGCCCACTAAATGATCCCCTGACGCAAGGCCTGAATGGAGCCCAATTAAACTGAGGAGGAAATTGGGTAGGAAACCAAAATCCACATCTAAAAACAGCTAAATACGTGAATCCCTTACGTATCATTTGGGGTTTTTTAAAGCTAGGGTTTGCGAAGGGTTTCAGATTGGAAACAGGCTCCTAGACTCAAAAACAGGCAAAAGAGCCACCATACACTACAGAGGCATGCAGAAAACAGTGAGTTTAGTGGGGCATGACGATTGGCTGGTGGGGCATTACCTCACTTGAAGCACCCTAACACCGCCTTAACACCGGTTTGAATTGGAAACACAGCTAAAGCAACAAGAAAGTCGTTTAAGGCATCATACATAGATACTTCATAACATGTTTATGAATGTTTAAATCAACATTCATAGAGTGTACTTGTTTTACATGATAGCACTATGTCATTTTACTGAGAGGCATTTTTACTGAGGCATTTTTCAAAATAAAAGTCTTCATTTATTATTTTGACAGACTGTATTATGTTTAGTGAAATAAAAGTCTCAATTTCTGGACAAGCAAAACAAGAACGACCTGAATTTACCCGATTCTAATGTCTCAGAAAGTTACGCACTGACTTCCTAGACTATTTTTTTTCTTTAGCAGTTGAATTCTGCACTTTGCTTTATGTCTTATTAAGAGGCTAATCCCAGAGGCTAATTCAACCATCTATACACTGTTGAGGTAAATCATATTAGGTTATTAAGTTAGCATGTGCTTTGTATAATACCATAAAAGGAGGCTGAACATTGCTAAGCATAAAACCTCTTAGATTTTGGCCATTTAACCCCAAAATACCTAAACCTAAGGTTAAGTATGTTTTCCTAATCAGTGTAGGGGCTGTTGAATGAACCTGTTGGCACAATACAAATTGAAAGAAGACAAAAAGTAGAAAGGAGAAAGAGCAACAAAGTGTCAAGAAAGAACTTTCTATTTAAATCCTGGTTAAATCCAGGTCGTTCTTAGTTTGCCAGAAAATGAGACATTTCACTGAAAACGATAAATGAAGACTTTTAATTTGAAAAATGTCTCTCAGGAAAATGACATAGTACCGTCCTGTAAAACATGCACGCTTTATGAATGCTGATTTAAACATCCATGAATATAGTTTGAAGTGTTTATGTAAGATGTTATGAGTGTGCTATGTAGACACCCTTCAAGTAACAAAGGCTAGCATGGACTACTAGCTCGTAGCTCTTAGCAAAGTGTAAAGCTGGCTAAAGCGGCTTAAAAACATTGGAACCATTTTACCAGTGAAGTCAGTGCTTAGTACGCTAAAGCTGGAGGTGATGGTGTTGGTTGTGAGGGAGTAACAAAAATACAGTACCAGTCAAACGTTTGGACTCCTCGTACAAGGTTCTCCTTATGTTTATCTTAATGCTTTACTGTAAAATAAAGACACCAAACTACAAAATAGCACTCATGGAATTATACAGTCCACCTTAAGAACCTCCAAAATGGAACTTAAAGGATGAACCAGCTTTCTTAACCTGCAGTGGAGGCTGATAGAACAAGGTTTATTTCTAAGCAGGTTTGGAGCAATTCTATTGGTCTGTCCATCATGAGTATTCACTAAACTGAAAGGAGAACTAGTTAGTACACCTAAGGTTCTGACCCTATCCCATAGCTGCCGTAAGTAGGACAGGGAAAACAATGGTGGTCCGGCAGCCTGGGCCGTGTCATCCCGCACTTAGCCAAGCACTTCTCATAGCTCTAGGTTCACGTTATATGCTCGAACCGAAGATCACGCTGGGGTTATGTTATGCTGGGCCTCCTCTGAAGGCTGAACCCGAACAAAGCACTTGCTTGTTGAAGGGCTTCATCTGTTACACAATTGGCTTTGTTAGGATGAAGTTTTATGAGGAAAAGTGGTTCCTGCCTTCGGGAAAACAACAGCCGAGGCCAAAATAGCCCCACTGACAGAATGTTTGGATGTCTCGAAGTGATAGGACCACTACTCGAAACTAATGGACCCTAATGCTGCGATGTGTCTGAGTGTTTCTATTGTATTGCCACGTGCTGGAGAACTCAACACCACCATTTACAGACAAAACTAATGGATGAAAAGAGCTAATCAGATGGAGGAGGGCCCCGACGGCATCAGGCCTTTCTCAAAACAGGGTGAACAAAAGAAAGAGGGCATTCGTAATAGAGACCAAATACTTCAGAGGTTGTTTACCACCGTCAGGAGGTTCATACGCTGCACTTCCCTGGAAGATTCTTCTCAGCATTTGCGCCATCAAACAGAGCAGATACAAGACGGCAAATATTTGGGAGGCTTCAGTGAACAGCTATCAGGCACCGTAGTCTCGTCTGTGCAAGCTCAATTCTAGAAAACTGCTTGATGACGCTCCAAACGCTGTACGGCATTCCAGGGTTAGGAAAAATTCTATCGATCATTTCTATACCAAACATTTAAAGCAATGATCCCACATTCCTAGTTCCCGAGGCCTCCACAACTGCCTAGCGCTCTAATACACATAATTCAAAGGTGTGCTACTCTATCAAGCCCACCATGAACCGAATCAAACTAGTGCATTAGGACCTGAGAGTGGAAACAGTTGCAAAAGTTGCAAAGAAAAAAGGCCATACAGTAAGACATAATTATAAGATAGTAAGTCATAATTGTGAGAACATATGAAGAATGTAAGTCATAAGAAGTCAAAATTATGAGATGTTAAGTCATAATTATGAGAAAGTAAGTCATAATTATGAGATAGCCAGTGAGAATTATGAGATGGTATGTCATAATTATGAGAAAGTCATAATTATGACATAGTAAGTCATAATTATGAGATAGTCAGTGAGAATTATGAGATGGTAAGTCATAATTATGAGAATGTATGTAGAATGTAAGTCATAAGAAGGAGTAAGTCAAAATTATGAGATGTTAAGTCATAACTATGAGAAAATAAGTCATAATTATGAGATAGTCAGTGAGAATTATGAGATGGTAAGTCATAATTATGAGAAAGTCATAATTATGAGAATGTAAGCAGAATGTAAGTCATAATTATGAGAACCTAAGTCATAATTATGAGAAAGTAAGTAGAATGTAAGTCATAAGAAGGAGATAGTAAGTCAAAATTATGAGATGTTAAGTCATAATTATGAGATAGCCAGTGAGAATTATGAGATGGTATGTCATAATTATGAGAAAGTCATAATTATGAGATAGTAAGTAGAATGTAAGTCATAAGAAGGAGATAGCAAGTCAAAATTATGAGATGTTAAATCATAATTAAGAGATAGTAAGTCATAATTATGAGATAGCCAGTGAGAATTATGAGAACCTAAGTCATAATTATGAGAATGTAAGTAGAATGTAAGTCATAAGAAGGAGATAGTAAGTCAAAATTATGAGATGTTAAGTCATAATTATGAGATAGTAAGTCATAATTATGAGATAGTCAGTGAGCATTATTATGAGATAGTTAGTCATACTTACGAGACGCTAAGTCATACTTATGAAATGCTAAGTCATAATTATAAGAAAGTCATAATTATAAGAAATTAAGTCATAATTATAAGAAAGTAATTCATAATTGAGAAAGTCATAATTATGAGATATTGCACAGCCTTGTTTTTCTTTAAGTGGCAGAAACCATCTTCCATAAAATACAGATCACTGTTTGGTTAACTTGTATTAGACCTACTTATTAGAAGTTTAGTGAAACTTTTAAGGCAACCAGGTTACAGTGCAGCTCTATATGCTTTGGAAAGATCAGTAGGCGAAGCTAAGGTTATGGACAAATCGTCTTATACCAATGCAATTGTGCAAAATCCAGTTACACAATTGTTGGAGAAGCTGATACCCTACAAAAGCTTACGGCACCTCTAGCTAAGCTTTTAGCCTAGCCACTTACTGGATACCTTGGTTAGCGATTAGCAAGTGCACAATGATCAGTGGCTGTAGGTACACAGTAGGTGAACTGGCACTGACAAGACAGTGTAGCATCTTCCTATTATTCATTAATTAGTTCATCTTCTAAGCTGTTGTAACGGTCACTTTAAGGCTAGGTGCAGTGCGCATGTGTGCGGAGGGAGCCAGAGTGGATGATAGAGAGAGTAGGGAAAAACGCGGGAGAGGATGTGCGCATGGTGAACTGTTCTAGGTTGTAGTCTGGGTTCTCCAACTGCTGTTATCTGGGAAAACTTGTGACGAGTGAAGTCTCTGTGCTCTCATTGCTTATTAAACTCCGAAACCGCTTTACGACGTGTTCCCTGCGTGTCTCTTCATGGAAGCTAATGATCCCCCTCTCCGCGAGGGCAGCGACCTAACACCCTACTTTCATTCGTTACACTGCTTATCCTTCTGGGTCATGGGGGGTG
The DNA here is from genome assembly GCA_034552555.1 of Semaprochilodus insignis. Taxonomy (NCBI): domain Eukaryota; kingdom Metazoa; phylum Chordata; class Actinopteri; order Characiformes; family Prochilodontidae; genus Semaprochilodus; species Semaprochilodus insignis. Next base: position 1,957,108 of record CM067499.1, read on the forward strand.
CTGGGACCTATCCCAGCTCTCATTGGGCAGAAGGCAGGAAACACCTTAGAAAGGTTGCCAGTTCATCACACTCACGCCTAGGGGCAATTTAGCATTCATCTGACTGTATGTTTTTTGGACTACAGTAGGAAACCAGAGCACCCGCAAGACACCCATGCGGACACAGGGAGAACATGCAAACTCCACACAGAAGGAACCCTGGTCGGGAATCAAATTCAGACCCATTATGCAGTGACAGCACTACCCAACGCACCACCGTCCCAGCCATCTTCCAGTTATATAGGATTTTATTTTGCAGCTACAAAACATGATGTGCCATTAACATACCTGGGAATTTCGAAGTAGTTCTTTACTCTTGACATGCCAACAAGTTTGCACATCAACTTCTTAGTAGCAATTGATGTACTTTCTGGAGTACACAACAGCAAACCCTTACCCTTATTTAACACCACACTGTTAGCTCTAGCATTAGCTTATCTATTATCGTCTGTGTTCTGTTGTGCTAGTTTGCTTAATCAAGTTAAGTCAAGTGGCTTTTATCGTCATTTCAGCTCTGTACAAGTTTTTTTCCAGAACAAGCGTGCCACATGGAACAAAACGAGAACAAAAAAAACAATACAGTACAGGACAGACTGCAGAAAGAGCAACGTGCAAGACAGTACAATAAATACAATAAATATGACTCAATTCTGAGTAGAGGTAATGAGTGTAAGGTGCATAGATATTTAACAGGTAGGTATTGGTAATAAGGTGCATAGAGGGTGCACAGAAATTTAGCATGCTGTGAGGTTATATGCAGACAGCATACAACGCGCATGAGACATGAAACACAGCACTGAGGTAGTAAAGTGTGGAATGTATAAATAAGATAAATATGATGCAGACAGATTTAAAATGCTACGGGTTGTGGGGGTGGGGGGGTTTAGTTCAGTCTCTGGTGTTTAAAAGTCTGACTGCTTGTGGGACAAAGCTATTGCAGAACCGTGCAGTGACAGCACGGATGCTCCTGTACCTTCTGCCAGACAGCGGCAGTGAAAAAAGTCTGTGTGAGGGATGAGTGGGGTCCTTCACAATGCTGATGGCCTTACGGGTGCAGCGTGTGGTGTGAATGTCTGTGACAGAGGGGAGAGAGACCCCTATGATCTTCTCAGCTGTCCTCACTATTCGCTGTAGGGTCTTGCGGTCTGAGGCATTGCAATTCCCAAACCAGGCGATGATGCAGCTGCTCAGGATGCTCTCCACAGTCCCTCTGTGGAACATGGTGAGGATTGGAGGAGGAAGATGAGCTTTCCTCATAGGCCTAAATTAGACATTTAGCAACCTGGCTAGCAAAACTATGAAATGACTCTCAGTGCTCATCATTTAGAATGTAAACAGCGTCTAAATGAATCAACTTTAAATTAGCTTGGTCCCATGACAGCTAGCTAAATTCATTCTATAGGGTAATTCATCTCCAGCTCAAGGGTGTAGCTACAGAGGGTAGTCTAGGGGGGCCAAGGCCCTCCCATTTGGAGGCCAGACCGTCCTAGGTTTCTGACCACTTTAAGAAGAAAGTGTATTACGAATTGAAATTTGGCATGTACCTTCATGAAACAGGATAAACCCAAAGGTGCTCAGTTTCACTATGGCAATGTTTACATGGCTGCCTGCAATGTTTGCACAGTCTTGACCCAGCTCCACGATAAGGCACGAAATGACACCATCAGATAAACACAGACCGTTTCTGTAGACGCTTGGCTGAACCATGGTTGTTCCTAGGGTGGTAGGGTTCCCACAGGGTTCTTAGGGTTCCTACAGTGAGTCTGACAAGCAGTAAAGTTGACTGGGTTGAAGAAAGCAATAAATACTGCAAAACAAACAAACCAACCAAAAAAAAGATAATCAGAGTCTTCAGCCGTTCCCCCCAAACATCTACACCCATTGCTGTTACAGGTAGGCCATTACCTGCTGTGGCATACTTCCAATTATTGTTATTAATAAAGCGGTCAAATGCAAGGTTGGCAATCGTTTGCTCAATCGTTTTCTCTGGATATGGTGGTGGCAGTATGGTGGCTAGCCCCAATCTGTATCCACACCCACCTCCGCTAAAAAGGAATTCTTGATTGGCCGAGCTAAATACAACATTTGGTTGTACCATGGGCAGCACTGCTCGTATGAACGGGTGTTGACGCTTCCCCTTACGTCAGCCTTGGCTTTAAGGCAAGCTTTTGGGACCTAATGATGCATGTCTCCAGCCTACGGTCTGATTTGGCCTAGTTCCCATCGGACACCCACCGTAATCCTCCCTAACTGTAGCAGTCATATGCCCACCTTAATCAATCCCCCCTCACTGCACAGGTCAGATTCCCATCATGAGACACCCTCACACCCTGCCAAAGACCTCGCTCGCTCTCTTTTTCCGATCTTATTCATCTTTTTTCCGACCGTAGTCCAGTCTTTCAGATTAGCTCCTTTGATGCTAATGGAGGCCATTCTCAACCGAGAGAGGCATGACTGGGAAGTGCAAGCGATAGCGAAGAGAGTACGTTAAAGGAGAAGACTACAAACAGATGATAAAACGGACCTAACCGTTCCGCCTCCATATTTTCCAGTGTTCAAATTTCACACGCTACTCAAGAGTTTCCAGAGCACTGAGGTGGTGTGGAAAGAGCCAAAAGTGACTATATGTGCCAGGAAATGAAGTTAATAGCATTGTTCCTATAAACCATCACTTGTCGGAGAAGACAACCTGCCCTGTGTCGACTCCCCAAACCAGTGTCTCTCCACACCTCACTGAACAGCATTGCTTGTCAGAGCTTGCCGATAATGACTCAACGACGATGATGATAACATCTTGCATCAGAGGAAGCCGTGCGGCTGTACGGCAGAGGTGACAACGTTGGTTCCCTGCTTGGCCCGCTGCCTGGCCTGATATGGATCTAACAGCTTGGAGCAATACAGGCTTCCCTTTCCTTTATCAAGCTCCTGCCAAGCGCCTGATGGATGGGTGGCGGTTGGAGAGGTCCGACTGCTAACGTTTGCTCGCATTATTGTCGCGTTTCCTGAGAAGGCTGCCGCCTCATGGAACGCATTTCGAAAGCTTGCGTGAATCGAGAGCTTAGATCTCATGTAGAGAAGAACAATGCCTGAGGATAAGAGACTGCCATGTCCGTAGACGTCCGCTATTACATACAGAGAACATTAGCTTGGCTAGCTACCAAGCTATTGCTTCAAAGAAGGTAATCAAGTGATATCAAGATCAACAGACAGCCAGCTCACAGCTCACTTCACCCAACCTGACCTGGTACCAGGTGTCAGAGATGGAGCCTATTGACCCAACTGCCTTATTGACTCAAGGCTTATAGGGCTTATTCAAATGTGGCCCATCCTTTGGCCTTAGACGTGTGACATTATAATGGAAGCATTACTGGCTTTACATGGAGCGTATCTGACGTTATCTTATGCGGGTTGAAACATTGGACTCAGAGGCGAGTTAATCTTACCACAGAGCTGAGTACAAGCCCTGCCAATGAGTAGTTTGATCGAGCGCTATTGCATCAGAGGTGTGACACTATACTCTAGCTTTCCAGGAACAGTGAATGATTCATCAGTGGGATGGGGATGGAAAAGCAGAGTGCAGCGTCCAGGATAAACGACAGCACTATTAATCTATTAATCACGGAGGGAAATAAACATGGAGTGGTAAATTCTGCTCTTCTCTAGTTCTTGTATGTATATACATTAAGGGTGATACTCAGTACCGGTACTGGGCCCATACTGGCCAAAGCACTGGATCCAGTATCGGAAGTATAATCTGATATGAGATTCATAGTCCTAAACCATCATGTAAATGCTTAACTAAAGTTGGTTGTGAATGTTTGATGGTTCTGACCAATCCGGAATACTGCTAGAATAGAGTAAAATGAAGCAACAGTATTCCAGAACTGAGTCACATACTGGGCTGTACGTATTACATCCTTTAGGGGTGTGGAATATCTGCTTCACAGGTTGAGTATGATGCTATTTAGATGGCTGGTTAGGCAAAGTGCAGTCACGCATGTGTATTACTAACGGCTTGGTTGTTTAATAGGGGAAACAGACTGTATCGGACTGGTATCGGTATCGGTAGATGTTTGAGGTTGCGGTATCAGTATCGGACATGAAAAAGGGGTGTGTCAGTGGAAGTGCAAAACAGGTGTTTCTGATAAAGTGACCAGTCTTTGGAATATAAGCGCGGCTGTTTCAGATAAAGTGGCCAGTGAGTAGAAGCTAAAGGTGGGTGTTTCTAATAAAGTGGCCAGTCAGTGGAAGTGCAAGGTAGGTGTTTCTAATAAAGTGGCCAGTCAGTGGACGTGCAAAGCAAGTGTTTCTGATAAAGTGGCCAGTCTTTGGAAGACAAGCGTGGCTGTTTCAGATAAAGTGGCCAGTGAGTAGAAGCTAAAGGTAGGTGTTTCTGATAAAGTGGCCAGTCAGTGGAAGTGCAAGGTAGGTGTTTCTGATAAAGTGGCCAGTCAGTGAAAGTGCAAGGTAGGTGTTTCTGATAAAGTGGCCAGTTAGTAGAAGCTAAAGATGGGTGTTTCTGATAAAGTGGCCAGTCAGTGGAAGTGCAAAGTAGGTGTTTCTGATAAAGTGGCCAGTCTGTGGAAGTGCAAAGTAGGTGTTTCTGATAAAGTGGCCAGTGAGTGGAAGTGCAAGGTAGGTGTTTCTAATAAAGTGGCCAGTCAGTGGAAGTGCAAAGCAGGTGTTTCTGATAAAGTGGCCAGTCTTTGGAAGACAAGCGTGGCTGTTTCAGATAAAGTGGCCAGTGAGTAGAAGCTAAAAGTGGGTGTTTCTAATAAAGTGGCCAGTCAGTGGGAGTGCAAGGCTGGTGTTTCTGATAAAGTGGCCAGCGATCCACTTCAAAATCTAAAGACCTCTTCAGTCAGGCTAATGATAAACGGTCTGTCATCAGCAGCCTTGTATGATTAGCACCCTCTGGGCAGTTTGTGCATTGCAAGGTATGTGGTTTCATTCTGTAGTTTGTATTACCTGATGGACTACAGCTACCATAAACACTAGAACTACCAGAACCGGCAAGAAGATGGCTTTGGCACTGGGGAATTGTACTGTCTTGAATTACTGTATTGAATGCCCTTGTCTAGCACAGGCACCGGCACTGCCACCTTGTGTAGCCTTGACTGCCGGGTCGAGAGTGGTCCAGCCAAGAGCAGCAGCTCTGCGGTCAGGCACTGAGACGGATGTTGAACGCTCGCAAAGCCACACTGTGCAGCAAAAGATGCAGCAAGGTGTGGAAGTTCCTAATACAGTTACATGCCAAAGGTGGTGTACTTAGAACAATCGGCACAAATCGCTGTTTATTTCAAAGAGGCAAATATTTGCCATTATTACAGAATCACCTTCTCTGCACACAATCGGGCCGCTCTGCAGAAACACCCAGGGGAGTAAATAAACAAGGAGAGAAATGGATATATAAATAGGAGGCAAGTTGCTCTATTGTGAGGGTGCAGGGAGGGTTTCCTCCTTTGGCTTGAGCCACCCCAGCACCTGCGGAGAAGAGCAGGAGAACAATGGCAAGGCCGGCCGCTGGAACCGACGCGAGACAGAGAGTCTGCCAGCAGGCCCTTCAGGCACCCCTGGGGAGGGAGGCGTCCAGGGCTGCACAGGAAGAGGCTTCTCTCGGCCGGACAGAATAGACAGGACAGAGGCCAAACAATGGACAGAGGACAGCGCCGACAGAAAGGCCCGAGCAGGACACTTCCACTGGGGTTAGAGCCCTCATTGCTCTGCCCAAAGAACAGGCAGTACTTGTGGCGTGCAAACGCATATACAGGAGGGGTCCGCCGGTTGCGAGGCGCCAGACTTTGCATAGTGGCTTCCTCGGGGGAAGATAGAGGGGAAGATAATGACTTTATTAGGTTTTAGGATAAAGATGAACATGACAGGCACAGATGAAAGCTTGGTACCGATTACATCAGCGACGCTGAGACATGATTTATACCTCCATACGGCACAGCTAGGAAAGTGAAGGAGGATGCCGCTAAAGATGATCCATCACCACACCAGCTACTAGACGACTACTAGCGTGTGGACTGTTATATTTAGAGCTACACTCTCCAGTCACTGGCTAGCCACTGTAACCTATCAGCAGCCAGTAAGTGGAAACACAAGGTGAGTGTTTCTAATAAAGTGGCCAGTCTGTGGAAGTACAAGGTAAGTGTTTCTAATAAAGTGGCTACTATGGGGAAGTACAAGGTGGGTGTTTCTAATAAAGTGGCCAGTTAGTGAAAGCACAAGGTGGGTGTTTCTAATAAAGTGGCCACTGTGTGGAAGCACAAGGTAGGTGTTTCTAATAAAGTGGCCAGTCTGTGGAAGTACAAGGTAGGTGTTTCTAATAATGTGGCCAGTGAGCAGGAGTACAAGGTAGGTGTTTCTAATAAAGTGGCCACTATGTGGAAGCACAAGGTAGGTGTTTCTAATGAAGTGGCCGGTTAATGAAAGCACAAGGTGGGTGTTTCAAATAAAGTGGCCACTATGTGGAAGCACAAGGTAGGTGTTTCTAATAAAGTGGCCAGTTCGTGAAATCACAAGGTAGGTGTTTCTGATAAAGTGCCCAGTTAGTGAAAGCGCAAGGTAGGCATTTCTAATAAAGTGTCCAGTTAGTGGAAGTACAAGGTTAATGTTTCTAATAAAGTGGCCAGTTACGGGAAATACAATGTATGTGTTTCCGATAAAGTGGCCCCTTAAAGGAAGTACCAGGTAAGTGTTTATATCAATAAGGCAGCCACTTAAAGGACAGACAGTGTAGCTGTTTTCAATAGGTTGTCCACTTAAAGGAAGTACAAGGTATGTGTTTCCAATAAAGTGGCCAGTGAGTGGAAGGTACAAGGTACATTCTTCTAGTACAGTGAGTGTAAGCTCTATCGCTTTGTAACATTCCTCTTGATTTTCTTCATAGCAGAGCGGTGACTAATTAAATCGGTTTGGTTTGATCAAAGTTCTGATTATTAAATAATCACTGTCATACGAGCACAGTCAGATGTAGGAACAAACAAACTCACATTCTTTCTCCGAAAACTTTCCTTGTTTGGCATTGCGCCGCAGTTCGCTCACTTTTTCCACACTGCAGTGTCTTTCATCCAGAGATGAGTCCATTTGTCACATCAACACCACCAGTGAAGCTTTTGGGGGACAGGAAAAGGAATTAGCCCAGCATCCCCTGCTGAAATGTCACAAATATTTGGCTTGGGATGTTACTTTACACGTCAGCGCAGTCGCCAGCGCAACACCGTGGGGGTATCACCATGGGGACAGGGGTCATCTCCGACGCACGGCACTGACTGACGCCGTATGCATGCATACATACAGCCGCCCATGCACAATGGTCTGATTCATCCAAAGCAAACAGTGGGCCTCTCCATTGTGACTGTGCCGCATTTCAGTGGTGGCACAAAGCAAATGACTAAAGAAACAAGAATTTGCACAACATTCCGGGTTCTTTGTTTTGGCCAAACTGTAAGTGTGTAAGGGGGGGATTCCAAACAGCTGCGTTTGAAAGCCAATGCTGAAAGGGCTTTCAGGAAGTAGGCCCTTTGGGAAATGCACCAACGTAAATGAAGGAAAACCCTTGGAACATGCCACTCTGTGCCCGTCCGCCTCTCGGAACATACCACTCTGCACCCGTCCCTCTGACGTTCCCTATTTTCCTGCATGGAGCAGACCTTCTCTTCCGTCGTGACCCCTGCGGTGCAGAGAATAACATTTCACGCCCTTCAG
>CM067499.1:1969720-2001632 GCA_034552555.1 Semaprochilodus insignis
AACCCTACATCAGACAAGAATGGGAGAATATTCCTCTCTCCCAAGTCTCCAGCAATCGGTCTCCTCACTTCCCAGACGTTTACAGACTGGTGTTAAAAGAAGACGGGATGCTACACGATGGTAGACATGGCCCTCTGCCAACTTTTTTTGAGATGTGTTGCTGCCATCAAGTTCTAAATGAGTTAACAATGTTCATGAAATGGTAAAATGTCTCACGTTTAACATCAGCGGCCCAACTTCAGGATTGTAATGGGGTTGTATTAATTGCTAGAACGATGCAGACATTTGGAAAACGGTAGTGAAACCATTGACCAAGGCTTAATCTTGGCTCATGTGATTCTGTGCAGCCTGCTGTTTGAATTTGCAAAGCATCCTTGGGGTCGAGAAGGGCGCTCCATTTAATCAAATGATACTACTATTTATTATCATTTGTGCGCTTCGGTTACTAAGGCGGAGATGTGTCATCGTTTAAGGAGACAAACTCCAGCTCCATCTCCATCTCCGCCTTGTCAAGCTTCGCTATTTATCTGCCGCTAAGAATGGCTCGTGAACCTCCGCTTCCGCTCAACTCTGACCAAGCTAAGCAGTCTGGGAGACTTTGTCTGTGCAGATGCAGCCTTATATAAAACAGTATCTAGGCAAAAGAGGCTGTCGAGTCGACACAATGGGCCACAAGTTACACGCGGCAAGAGGTTCTCTCCTCCCTTACTCAACGCTTTCCTGGCTAATCGCCTCTCTCAGTTCCTCTATGGGCCGTCCTCTTCTGCAAACCGGTTCAGACTGGAACCAAGGGCGAGTTCCTCTCGACGGACGCACCGTCAGCTCTCCTTGGCTGTAGCGACACACACACACACCACAAAACACAATCTGCAGCCGCGCTGTCTACTAACTTCAAAAGACTTGAGCTTGCTGAAAACCAGGAAAAGGGTGGGCAAAATAGGACAACCCCACCACAGGCCTAAAGTCCATGAGGTTTAGCCCTTCTAGAGCTAAACAATTGGACTGCCTTAAAAGGAAAGTAGGCAATAATAGAGGATTAAACAAAGGACGGTGCACAACCTTAATGCTAATATTGGCTCGCTAACCATCTGGAGCACACATTCTATATATACACCCACCCGCCACTTGTATCTACACTCACTGTCCATGTTATCAGGTCCACTGACCATATAGGAGCACTCTGTAGTCCATCTGTTTCTCTGTATACTGTATTACCCTGTTCAGGACCCCCACAGGACCACCACAGAGCAGGTATTATGTGGGTGGTGGATCATTCTCAGCACTGCAGTGACACTGTGTTGTGCTGCTATATGAGTTCCATCAAACTCACCATCATTTTCAGTCATCCAGATACACGGTACACATATCCATATTAGAAAAGTCCTGGATCACCGACTGATGCATTCTCAACATGTGGACCATGAAGCACCCCTTTAGTGGTACATGGGCCTGTACTCAAGAGGAGGCAGTAGTTTGTAGTGGGTCGGAAAGGTCATTCAGTAACCATGCTATGGGGGGGGAGGGCTGCATCCCATCCCAGCACTCATTGGGCGGAAGGCAAGAAACACTCTGGACAGGCCGTCAGTCCATCACAGGGCAGACACACAGATGTATACATTCACTCACACCCTCACATCTGGGGGAGCAATTTAGCATCTCCAGTTTACTGACCGCATGTCTTTGGACTGTGGGAGGAACCCCACACAGAGACGGTAAGAACATGCAAACGCCACACAGAAAGGACCCTGGACGCGTGAGCCAGGAATAGAACCCAGACGCATCTTGCTGTGAGGTAACAGCATTAGCCACTACACCACGAGCCACCCTTAACTATATTAATATATTTATTAAGTATATTAATATAAATATATGTATTTAAATGTATGTAATATACAAATGTATGTAATTTAATATAAATAAATACAGCACAACGTAAATAAATGTAAATTAAACCTCACTGTAGCAGGCTAATTAACCATCTTCAGTTTGAGGCAACATTGCTGCTGGCTAGCCACAGATGGAGAGTTTTCTTGGGGCGTTTGAATTCGGAGATATCAATTTTCTTTAACCGACTTTCTTGGAGAAATTGGGTTTTATTAAAGTTGATTTTGGTTTTCCAGTGGGTCGCTATGCTTTGTAGTTATCAGATGGGCCTTGGGGTGAAAAACTGGAGAACCTCTGCTTTGGTACTCTTAACCATTAACTTGCTATGACTTGGGTGGTAGAACTTTACACTTGTTCTCTATATACAGAACTTAGAAAGCTTGGGTCAATCGGAAATCAGTTTCTCTTTGATCATATCACCATGCGTGAGGAAACAAATCTGGGCTCATAGAAAATACAACCTGCTAGAAACTCACTCACCCTTCGGTAAATGTATCCATCTGTGGAGATGTGTTAAAGTGCTAAATGTTAACAGGTCTCCTCAATATTATAATCCATACTTAAGTGTTTCTCCTTAAGGTTACATTAACAAGTTTTAACAAGAGTTTTGAGGACCAGCCAAAATATTCCCCAGGTTAGCACACCTGTGAGGATGTTTGGTCCTTGCATGAGTAGCACTAGAAGTACATGCTCACACGCAATAACACACTGTGTTTAGACAAAACCACTTTGCATGTGACCAGCCATTAGCACTGCAAAGAAGCTCATGTTCCAAAACATTGGGAGTGTCTGTGCATGTGTGAGTATGACCCTAGAGCACTCTACTCTAGAGCAGAGTTCTCAAGCTCAGATGGTCTTCTCCAAAGGAGGCTAGTGGGAAAAATGCAGGGAAAACAAAAGAGAGCTATGAGGGCTACTTCAAAAAAGTATGAATTTTTGAAGCAATATAAAGTTTTTCATACTAACGCTTTTCCCCCTACACCGCCAAAGGACAATGCTGTTTCCAAAAAAACAGAATGCAATGATGTGCAAACCATTTAAACCCTGTATTTAATTGACAATAGCACAAAGACAACATATCAAATGTTAAACTGAGAACTTTTATTGCATTTTGAGAAATACATGCCCAGACACAATTATGTAGTGGGAATCACTGTATGGGAACAGGAACGCTTCCCAAAACCAGATATAAACAGATCCAGAAGCACCGCCGCCTTCTCTGGGCCCAAGCTCATTTAAGATGGACTGAGGTAAAATGTTGGTCCAACCAATCAAAATTTTGAAATTCTTTTTGGAATTCATGGACACTGCGGTTTTTAGCATAAGAAGAGAGGGACCATTCGGCTTGTTATCAGCACACAGTTCAAAAGCCAGCATCCGTGATGGTATGGGAGGCAGCATTAGTGCACATGGCATGGGTGACCTGCTGCATCAGGTTTTCATTTACAGGAGAAGTTGTAATCCAAATATTCGTTGCCATTGAAGCTAGCATCAGCCAGTAGGCAAGCGATGTCACACGACCTTGTCAAACTAATGAAATGCAAAGCACGTCTTTTGACACGGACGTGAGCCAATGGCACAAACAATATTGTTGGTGAGTGGACATTTTAAACAGTTCATCCCGAAAAGAGGACTAATAGACATCCGTCTAGGTATTGCGTCGGACGGAGGACTGGGAGTTGAAAACCGGGAGTGCCTGGCCTAAAACCGTGACGTGTGGCCACCCTAGACTCCCAGGATGGCTAAGATCACACTAGCCAACACAGGAAAGGGAGGACAATCCTAGCCACTCAGAGAGAGCAAGGCCATTTATGCTCCACTTGGCTTTCCAAAGACAGATGGCTGTGGGATCTCCCAAAATGAGGCCTAGCAGTAGTTCTTCAGCAAGTAGTTCTTCATTTCACCTCTGTTGACTTGTTGTGAAGTAATTTGGGCCATTCATTCTTCCATTCACATGATATACAGTGTTTTTCAAGGTCCTTGAAAGGCTGGACAAATAACCGAATATCAGTTGAGTAACCAAAGCCAAAGAGTGGACACACTAAATATCTGTATGCAAGGTGTACAGTATGTACTTCAACACACTAAGAGAAAGAGGTAAGAGGCTGACAGCAAGAAAGAAGGCAGAGACAGTGAAAGAGAGCCAAGGTAGAAGAAAGAGAATGGGAAAGAGAAGGAAGAGAAAGGTAGAAATGGATGGGGGGAGGGGAAGGTGGTTTCCTTGCAGCTGAAAGTTTACCTGAAAACACCTCCCTACGCTGCCCAACCCTCAACAGCCAGGTAAAGTCCTCCCCCACCCCCCCAGGTTGTTGCCACATGCGGCAGCCTGCTAGTCAGATGTCAAATGACGCACTCCCGACTGCATGGAACTGGTTTGAGCTGCCTGAGCTTAAACGGCCATCCTCTGATCCTCCCTCCTCGTGCTACTGGCCTCTAATCCCAAACCGTAACCGAAGCCTGGCATCGCACCTCCCAACGCCATGCTGACGAAGCCACTCCAGGGATAAAAAAGAGCACACAAAAAGAAAGAATGAAAATGCAAGGTTTCCACAGCTAGCTGGAACATGGGCTAGCCATGAGGGTGACCGGTCCTCAGTCTAACGTTCACCCTAGGTCCTAAGAAGATGAGTCACTAAGCGAAAGCCTAGTAATGCTGCTTAACCGAGCGCTTATCTGGAGAGCAGGGTGATGGAATCCACCTTACACAAACACAGCGTAAGTGGCCAAGCCCCCTCCATCGCCACCCTAAACCTGAACTGGTTTGTGCCGGTCTGGCTAGCTACGTAGCGTGGCAGGTTCAGTGAAGGATAAACCCAGCAGGCGAAGAGAAACCAATCCCCCGTCAGATAGTCTTATCTCAACACAAGACACAGGAGTGGAGCATAATGAAACCAACACCAGTGACCTGACTGAAAGTAAACAAATAACTAGCCTAGCTAATCTGAACCCATCCACCTCCCTATGTTTCTAGAGACGGAAAACACCGAGAACCGGTTTTGTCTGGAGTAAATATGAAAATACATCAGACACGTTCTGTGAGTGAAGGTTGTAGGAAGTAAGAATGCAGTTACGTCAGCAAAATAGCAACCCAGGAGGAAGTAAAACTAGCCTAGCAAAAAGTAGCATGGGTTTAGGATACAGTAACAGGTCCATCAACAGCTCCAGTGCTGAGTTCCCTATAGAACTGCAGGGGAACTACTTAATAGTGAAGTTTGTTAGAGGGGAATTCTAACTTTGATCGATTTTTTGAACTTTTTCAAAGTTGCAGATGTAAACAAAGTCATTCAGATGTTTTGATGTAGAAAAGGTTCATGTCTTATTGCCTTGGTGACAAGTAACCAGCAATTGGGACTTCTACAATGCAAATACAGCCATTTTATTTACTACATTACATTTACATTTACGGCATTTAGCAGACGCTCTTATCCAGAGCGACTTACAACCGTGCTTAGTGTTCCGTTGGATAATATTCCAGCTAGTACTACACAAAACCATCAGTGAACCTACAACTGTCCTCTGAGTATATACACTCATCGTCAAAAGAACAGTGGCACAAATAGCTGCACCTAGAAGGAATCAACCGACAGGAATGATTTTGTTGGGTAGGTTTGACATTGTGAGACATGCAAGTGCCAGCACCATTGGCAGACAGCTGCACGACCACTGCCCTTAACACCACATCAACGTCCGTAAGGACTGCAACTGTGTTGTGCCAGACTGTCATGGAGTGACTCAGAATGGCAGCGGGTCATCTTCAGTGACGAGTCCCACTTTCGTCTTGGTGGAGCCGACCAACAAATCTGTGTGTGGAGGCACCGTGGTCAACACCAAGATGAACGGTTTGTTGTCACACGTCTAGAAGGCCTGGTGTCACTCCACCTCCACCCCTACCGCAAACTCTGCAGGAACTGCATGCCGATGCCATACCGAGAGACACTACTTCTGTATGTGTAGATCAATAAATATTGATCATATCGGTCTAAATTTATCATTATTTATTGTTCCTAGTAACCTTTAACTTCCTTCCCAATAGCCCAGCATAACAACCCCGACCTCCACGTGTGCACACACCTCCCAGGTGTCCACTGCTGAACCAGCCAGTAGCTGGACACAGCAGTATTTTAAAAAAGCATAACTTTCCCTGGGGGAGCTTTTAGAGGTGGATGTCTGGTTTCTATCACAACTCCTTTGAACAACTCTGAGTCAAACGGACAGCTTAACTACTCAGTTATGGAAGAATATTGAAAAGGCTTTGAAATTAAGCTAAAAGCTTATTTATGGGAGCCTAATAAAATGCTACAGCTTTATAAAGTGCTAAAGGAGAAGAACTAACAAGACACAGAAGATGGACATGACGTCCCAACGAATATGCTTAAGCAGAAGTGGGATTTGAAGTGTGACGCATCAAAACTGCACTGGAGTGCATTGATTTGAAGTCACAAACTCTGCAAACGAGCGGTAGATGTGCTTGGTATGCAGCGGCAGTGGCTGTTGTGGGGTTGATGAGCGCCTAGCCCTCAGGGTGAAGTAGCTGCAATGGTATGTCTTACCTAAGGCCAAAAGAACATCTTAAAGTGACACCGCCACCGCCGACAGCTGTGAAGGAAGGATGATGTCAGCTGGCAGAGGAAGTGTTAGTATGTCAAACTCGCTGAGGTCAGATGGCTTTGCCACACATATGTACGGCGGTTGCCAAGACAGTGCTGAGTAAGACTGTTTTCTGCCATATTGATGGACTTCTGCGTTGTGTAACTGGCGAGCGTCAACAGGAGTTTTAGGGCCGACTGTGTAGCGCCGGTCTCTAAGCTACTCGGCAATGTTTACTAACAGGTGTAAAAGCAAGATATTACTTCACAGAAGAAAGGAGCTGTCGCTGATATGACCTACAATACGGCCCATGCAATGTGTCGTGGAGGCTATATGCTTTGCTTAGAAGGTTCTAAATAATAGGAATTGTATTTCTCAGTTTATGACCATTGATGTGGCTAATGAGTATATACATATACAGATAATGTATTTACCATAAGGCTTTGCACATGAATGTAGAGCCATAACTAGCTATACACCCCATGTATATTTCATATAAACTGCAATATTAACTAAACTAATAAGGTATTTATTCTTGTATATGATGAATATGACTGTGGCGTGTAGAACCCACCCACCCTTTCAGGAATCCTGATGCACTGATTTCATGCACTGTATGGATTTCTACAGTTTCTGTATGGTGTAATGCATGAATTGCATTTGTAGCAATTTCACATAAACACAATAGACACCAACAGTGACGTACAAGGTAATAATTTATTGTGAAAACTGGCAACCTTGTGGAGGACAAGAAGCATCAGCAAATAAATTAGTGGGCACTGGATATTAAAATATCACAGGAAAAAAAACAGCAGCTGAGGCAAACGGTGAAACAATATTATCAGGCTTTAAAAAAAAAACCACAGGTCCATAAATAAATATCTGAGGCGTTTCTTTTTTCTTCATTATCTTCTCGTAGTCACGAGGCACCTCATGCACTTAAACGTGCATTTATATACAAAAACTTTTTTAAAAAATAAAAATGGTAATAATCATAAAATAAAAAGAGGCGGGTCACGTGACCGCCTTTCTCGAGTCTCATTGGCTTCAGAAAGCGCAGGAGCGCCAGAGCGTTCCACTCTTTAATGTCCCGCGTGAGAGAGGAGAGACGCGTCGCCCTGGAAACCGGGGTAACTGTGGTAACCGCGCCAGCTTAGCCTCGTTAGCTCAGGCAAGTTCGAGTCTCTCGTTTCTCCTTCGGTTAAAGTCCCGGTGGGGGTGTATACGGGTCCTGCTCCAGCGTTTCGCTGTCAGTTTGTGTCCGTTTCTGACCCACACTGTTCAGTTTTCACCCCCTCCTTTGATTTCTCCTTCAGTCGTCCACGCTGTCCTCCGCGGTGGACGTTAGCCATATCGGCCTCTGCAAGGCTCCGTGCGCATGCGCACCGCCGGACCGTTGGTTGATGTCGTTCATAACAGTTTTAAAAGACTCTTCATGTCATCGTGTGCTCGCTCAGCGCACGCCGAGGAAGCGGCGCACGGCGCCGGCGATCCGCAGCAGCTTGTCCTTCTTGCGCTGCCGAAGGGCCATAAGCGCGCGCGCCGTCTCTCCGGGCTCGTGCGACGACGCCGCGGCAAACACGCTCCTGGCGCGCTCCTCGGCCTTCGCGTCGCCCGCCTTGCGGAAGAGCCGCGCGAGCGCGTCCTCCCGCACGTGCTCGAAGATGTGCGGGGACGCGCGCTTTCTCCGCGCCGTGTCGAAGCCGCTGCCGTGCACACGTGGAGTCACGCGGCGACTCTCGGAGCTCAAGTACGTCGACATCTTCTCTGCGGTTCTGGTGGCTTTTGGCTTTCTCTCGCGAGAACTTTGTGATGCGACTGTTGCGCGTGTTCGTCGATCGCGCCACTTCTCTTTGTCTTTCTTCCCTTCCTTCTTTGGGAGTTTTGCCGGTTGCGAGTAGCTCGTGGCCGGTGGTGAGCAACTCTGGGGCGATGCGCGGTATTTAAAGGGCTGGTGGCTGACGTCAGCGGCGCCGGGGGAACACCCCCTCATGGTCTCAGCCAATAGGAGAGCGGCCGAGAGGCGCCAGAGTAACGGGAAAGCGGCTCGTGGAGGGAGAAAGAGAGAGAAATGTGAGGAAATGTATTAATTGCTAATAAATCTGGAGCATGATAATCTCAGCTATTCATCAGATTGGGAAATATGCAGCATATGCATTTACTATATACTGCAATTACTATATAATAATAATAATAAGAACAACAACAACAATAAATGGTCTGAAAAATGGCAATAATAACAACAAATGATCTTTGTGTATAGTAATATTATTATCATGCTCCACAGTTATTAGCAATTAATACGTTACCTCACATTTCTCTCTCACCCCTTCATGGGCTCAGCCAATAGGAGAGCAGCAGAAAGGCACCAAGTGAGGGGAAAGCTTACAGAGGTGCTTGGTTCTCTCAGAGGCTGAGGTACAACCTGAGCACAGACTCAGAGGCCAGTGCTGGTACTTAGATTAGTGCTCACCTAGGTTCTTTACAAAGAGACCACAAGAGAGTCCGCTGTCCGGACAACCAATGGAAGTTGTTTCCACCACCTGGGCTCCAGGACAGAGAAGAGTCCTGATGCTGGTCTTCCATGTGTCCTAACGGATGGAGGTTCACGCTGAGCTGCACTTGCACTGCACAAACGGCACTGCACAAACGGCTCAAGGTACAGGTCGAATTTTGACTACTGTCATCATTAGCTGAGGGCCTGGTCTATCTTTGGCTTTAGGAGCGAGTAGCTGAAAGCAAGCCACATTTTCCAGTATTTGGCAGGCTTACACCTTGATCATTTCTTACACAGAGGCGAAGGTAGAGTTAGGAGTCTCGTCCAAGGTAAGGCTGGAGCTGGATTGACACCAGACCCTCTGGACGTTTGACAACAACCGCTCATCCTGGCGCTGACCACGGTGCCTCCACACACGGATTTGCTGGCCGTCTCCACCAAGACAAAAGTGGGACTCGTCACTGAAGATGACCCGCTGCCATTCTGAGACACTCCATGACCGTCTGTCACACGACACCCATGCAGTCTTTGTTAAGGACAGTTGTCGTAACGGTCTGTGTGCATGTTGTCCTGCATCGGACAGCTGTCTGCCAACGGTGCTGGCACTAACAGGATGACTCATGGAGGCATCACTGCTCACTGAAAGTCCGCAATTGTGGCTGTTGGGTCAGTCAGGTACAGCGATAAGGCCCGCCCTTGCTTACGTCACATGCACAATGTCAAACCTACCCACCAAGTGTCATTCCTGTGGGTTCATTCCTTCTGGGTGCCGCTATTTGTGCCACTATTCTTTTGATGATGATGAGTGTAGATAACGGTTACATCATATTTTTGTGGTTTTATGTTTTTCAGTTTGGTCACTGAGTGACCAAATAACAAATGTGTCATTCAAAGAGATCAAAGTGATCAACTGTAGATAAACTTGCAAACTCTTTACAGCGATGGTGATGAGAACCAGGAGCCGCCAACTCAAATACAGCCATTTTATTTGCTCTTCAAAACCTCCTACACATTCCTTTAAATATGCTGATGGTAGAACAGTGGTACATCTGTTTTGCCTCACAATGCATGTCTCCACTCTGAATGTATTAGTCTTAAGTCATAATCCTCTCTTATCGTAAAGCCATCTCTTCAACAGCACAAGGCCGCTTTTGGAGCCATTTTATGTAACTTTCTGTGAGGGACCTATCAGAGGCTTCGGACGTCTGGCTCCTGTCACCACCACTGTGAGTAATTCTGGAGAACACAATAGAGCAATTTCATATCAAACCACGTCTTAATGACTGAGTCATGTAAACCAAGCTGCCTTAAGTCAGTCAAAGGCCAAGGTGAATCTGGAAACCTAGCAGCAGAAAACTCTTCCCGTAAGACTGGGGGCTATGAGTGTCCCCCAACTGGTTTTCCCGACTCCGAAAAGGAGCTGTTTATAACAGACGGATTGCTCAGATCCTGGCTGTCCTAGTGTCTGTAGATATGGATGCAGATAGGAACTCAATGCAAACAAAGCTCGCCATTTTCCTTTTCAAGCACTCGTTTTCCTGTTATGTCGTATTTACATGCTGACTCGTGTCTGTTTTGCTTTTGGTTTCACCCCTCTTTCCTCCCCTTACCAGTAACTCCAGTCGAAACACCTGATGGAAAAAACAACACTGCATGCTTGAAATTCCCACTGACAGCTTTGAGTTTACCAATGGCCCTTAGCTTGGCCTCTGGAGATTCCAAAAAATGTGCCATTGTTGCACCGAAGTGAAGGAATGTGTGGCACTTGGCACCCATTGTCAGACAGTGCTGTCTGTTCTCCATATTGTTCCACTTTCCTCTCATTCCGTCTGGCCCAACCGTGTTTTGCAACAGGAAACCTCTCCGTGAAATGGACAGCAGGGACATGTCATAAATTGTCCGTTCCTTGTCCTAGACTTGTGGAGACCTCAGCATTGGCCTCCCAGCCAAGGGGAAGGAAGCACTGGTCAATGCTGCCCTCCCGAAGTCCAGCCAAGCCGTCCCTTAATAATCATAACAATGGGAACACTAAATTTAACTGGGGTCAGAGGTCACGTCAGGCCGGAGAAAGCAGTCCCTCCCATGGTCCTAGCTGGAGCCAAAAAAGATTTCTTAGCGTCTAACTGTGAAATAACAGCGATGAACACAGGGGGGCATGGGGCAGACGAGGACTGATGGAAAGAGGACAAAGCTGCGTATTGAAGAACCGTCATAACTCACATTTATGTATAAGCATAAACATCAACTCCATCCACTGACCGTAAATGCGGACAGTAGTAAGCGCCATATAAACACCATAAAAGGAAGAGCTGAGAAAGTACAATACTGTTACGCACTCACTGTCCTTGTGATACCTCTCACTGGCCACTTTATTGGAAACACCTTCTTTATACACGCCCCACCCCAATTGCCCACTTTATTAGAAACACCCGTCTTGTTCTTTCACTATCTGGCCACTTTGTTAGAAACACCTGCCATGTGCTTCCACTCACTGGCCACTTTATTACAAACACCCACCTCATACATCGCTTAACTGGCCACTTTATTGGAAACACCTGCCTTGTGCTTCCCTTAACAGGCCACTTTATTGGAAACACCTGCCATGTGCTTCCACTCACTGCCCAATTTATTAGAAACGTCATCTTTGTTCATCCTGTTATTGGACACTTTATTAGAAACACCCACCTTATACGTCCCTTCACTGGCCACTTTATTGGAAACACCTGCCATGTGCTTCCATTCACTGGCCACTTTATTAGAAACACCCATCTTGTACTTTCACTAACTGGCCACTTTGTTAGCAACACCTACCTTGTGCTTCCCTTAACAGGCCACTTTATTGGAAACACTTGCCGTGTGCTTTCACTCACTGGCCACTTTATTAGAAACGTCGTCTTTGGACATCCTATTATTGGTCACTTTATTAGAAACACCCACCTTATACATCCCCTCACTGGCCACTTTATCAGAAACCTACCGTGTATTTCCACTCCCTGGCCACTTTATCAGAAACCTACCTTGTATTTCCACTCCCTGGCCACTTGATTAGAAACACCCACCTTGTTCATCCACTCACTTGCCACTACTAGAAACACCTACGTCAGTATATCCCCTCACTGGCCTCTTTTTTACTGTAGAAACAACCACCCTGTGCATCCACTCAATGGTCTATGAGGTCTACAACTAATTTCTGTTTTTGTCAGAACTCTTAGGCATTGTAGCATACTTCAACCAGGAATTAAACAGATGTGCACAACCCCTGTCCTTCTCTTCATTGCACTTCAGATAATGAGGCGCAAGAAAATGAGGTTAAGATTCTCCACTTCAAAATTCTTGCAAGGCTACAGCAGATGTCGAGACGGTAATGTGCTCAGAATAGTATTTCCCTCAGCGGTCTCAGCCGAATAAGCTAAAGAATGTTCTCTTGTCCTTTGTTCGGGGTTTCTTCCTCTGTATGCATGTTTAAGACAACTTCCCCTGGTCTCGCTGTTGTTGGTTGGTGACAACATGTGTTATCCCAGAACCAGACGATGAAGCAGACCCAGTCAGGAGATGACGTTACGCCATCTATGAGGATAAATGTGATGCAGTAATGCTGCAATCATTTGGCTTGATTTGGTTCATGAAAGAACGTCTTGGGAGCCTGCGGATAATTATATAAAAGAGCCATCTGTATCGAGCTGTTTGCCATCCTAAATCTAACCAGCAAGTGTGTGAATGTGTGAAAGGCGGTCTGCTCGGCAATCGCACTGATAATCACTAATCCTACTTCATATCACAGGCTCTGATAACACTTTAAATCGAGTTAGACTGCACTAATTCCTGCACTCATACACCCAAACTCTCCTTGACTTCATTTAGCAAGAATCCCTTTGTTGACTCGCCACATGCAGAGAGAGAATCATGGCGAATCTAATATGTCACATTTTTAAAAAATCTGCTTGTCGGTAAATCAGGTCACACTCTGTGACACTAGATGAACGTTGTGTGCAGTGCTTGTCCCTACTTCAGGCGAGTCCGAGAAGAGGCCAGAGGGCCTCTGAGGTGATAGGCTCAAGTCTTTGAGGTGCAAATCCGAGCTGAGTCTCTGGGATGCGAGTCCGAGATAAACCTTCAGGGTCTGAGTCCAAGTGAAGTCTCAATTCTCTGGAGTCTCGGGGATGCAATGGAGAGTTGAGTCTCGAGTCCCAAAGGTCCGAGTCTGAGTCAAGTCTCTGGGGTGAGAGTCTGAGTCAGGTCTAGTGTGAGTTGACACCTGAATTTCTGAGGTGCTGCTTATGTCCTTGGAACGTGAGCCCAAGTTGTGTCGTGAGTCTTTAAGGTGCCAGTCCGAGATAAGTCTATTGGGAGCAAGCACACGTCAAGTCTTTAGTCTCACAGGAGGGTGTCCGGGTCAAGTATTGAGTCCCTCTTAGCCCTTTTCCACCAACGTAGAACCAGTTCCGTTGTAGTTTGTGGACCTAAATTAACAGGCATGTCAAATTTACAGCAAAGCACCGAACGTCTACCCATTTAGCAAGTCGGCTAAACCTATAGAGTGATGCACTCAAACCCTACGACACTAATCAATGTATCGGGGTGCACGCCGTAGCTCTAAACAGTTATTTGCCATCTGACGCTATAGAAGCATGTACCACAAATAGGGGGCTTAGTGGGTTTAGTCAAGTCTTAAGCCAACTAGGGGCAAGTCTGAGTCAAGTCCTCATCTCTGCCTTGTACCATGCAACCTCAGCAGAACAAAAAACCTTTGGACAGTGCAATCAGCGGTGATCACTGTCTGCTATCTGCTTAAAGTCACTTGATTGTAGCAAACGGTAGGAGAATCACTACATGGGCAGGTTTCCAAGCATTAACTGGAATTTGACCTTTACTGTAGACTTATTCAGCCAGGCATGTATAGATATACAGTGTGGGGCACACCTCAAAGGGGTCATTAGGGAGCCATAGAGAGATTTATTTGAGCTGAGATTTACTGTTAAAGGTATTAAATGTTATTTTCATAATTGAGCGGTGGTTTTCTTATTCCACCGCCAAAGATTAGGAAAGGTCTTTGAAGTAGATCTACAGGGCTGTAGAAAAGGGCAAAGAACACCCTTCATTAAGCAGTTTCCAGTCAAAGCATGAAATACAAGTTATTGCTTTGTTCTGAGGAGATGTTTCTGAGGAGGTTACATGTAATTATCCACTTGTGTAGCGGGTATGCATTGGTTCTAGAACAAGGCTCCGTTTATTAGGGGAAATGGCAAAACCGGGAAAGAAACAAGTGATTACCTGCTTAAATTAAAGGCAGCTGGACTCCACAGTAAAGTATACATTCTTGTGGTCATCGTGATCTTTAATGTTTCTCCGTTCCACCGTTCCAAATCTGGCTAACTGTGCACACCTGCTTTGTGGAGTTCCCCTTCTAAGGAGAACTGGGTTTGTTCTAGCTAGCCCTGTCAAGCATCCCCTCCTTTGTTCGTAGAACACAAGGCTCATCATCATGGATGTTTTCAGTAAATGCCGACAGATACTTCATAGCTCCACATAAATAAACAGAAATGGATGATGCTAAACATGCAATTGATGAGCGGTCAATAAAGTTTAGAAGTTATGGAATGATTTTACCCCAAAGTCCACCATTCCACGGTTCGGTCCCTGAATTCCATCCTTTTTACAAATTGCAACGATCATGGTGTTATAATACACTCATTACCAAAAGAACAGCTGCACCTAGAAGGAGGTGTGGGATTGCAGTGCTATTGGGAAGGGAGATAAAGGTTACCAGGAGCAATAAATGATGATACAATTAGACTGAAATGATCAATATTTATTGAACTACACATACAGAAGTAGTGTCTCTCAGTATGGCTAACCCAACATGCCAGACGTCTCAGCATGGAGTTGTAGAGGTTCCTAATGGTGTCCTGTGATAATCCATCCCATGCAGCTTGCAGATTGTGCGGTAGGGGTGGAGGTGGAGTCCTTCAACAGGCCTTCTGGCCATGTGATGCATGACGTTCATCTTGGTGCTGACCACGGTGCCTCCACACACGGATTCGTTGGTCATCTCCACCAAGACAAAAGCGGGACTCGTCACTGAAGATGACCCGCTGCCATTCTGAGTCACTCCATGACAGTCTGGCACGACACCATTGCAGTCTTTGGCGACGTTGACGTGGCGTTAAGGACAGTCGTCATAACGATCTGTGTGCATGTAGTCCTGCGACGTGTAGCCATCTACCAAGGGTATTGGCTTGAATCATTAAAAACTTGAATCATTCACATGGCTCATGATGTCAGAACCTGCCCACCAAATTTCATTCCTGTTGGTCGATTCCTTCTGGGTGCAACTACTTGTGTAAATGCATTTGTACAGACGGTTGTACAACGCACCATTAACTCTCCCACTCATCTATGAGAAACAGGAGAACATCAAGCTCCACTCTCGCTTCAGATCTGAAAACATCCACAGGTGCTTCCGTCCATCCTTCCACTGTGAGAAGACACCTCAACGCTATGGAGGTCTGAAAGAATGACTGTTTGAGAAGCTCCTCACTGAGAAAAGGAGACAGACACATCCAACAAAGGAGCTGCTGGTGATCTCAGAAAACAATGGACTGACCAACCCAAAGTCCAGAACCTCAACATCACGGAATGTGTTTGGGGTTACTTGGACGACTAGAAGCACTCACTCATCTTGTACACTGCTCTATCCTTCACAGGGAGAATGCTGGAGTCAATCCCAGTGCTCGTTGGGCAGAAGGCAGGAAATACCCTGTATATCTCTATAGACACCCGTATATCACAGATAGTGAGAAGCAGAAAATGCTAAACCAA
This sequence comes from Semaprochilodus insignis, assembly GCA_034552555.1. NCBI lineage: Eukaryota > Metazoa > Chordata > Actinopteri > Characiformes > Prochilodontidae > Semaprochilodus > Semaprochilodus insignis. The sequence goes on from CM067499.1 coordinate 1,985,508, forward strand.
CTTCAAAGACTGAACTTTGGAGGGTGTCAAAATGTCCCTGCAATATGGAAAAAAAAATCTGAAAGCAATAAATCAATAAAAATACAGTTTTATTTAGTTGTTGATTTCTGTTTCTACTTCTTTCCTGATGCTGTACTTGTACCTAACGTCCACATTACCTGACAATAATTCCATAAATGAAGCATGCTGTCTAACTTCAGCACAGCACTGTATACAATGCCAAATGATCAGGTCAGGTCAGCAACTAGGGCATTTACTGTATCTTCCAACCGCGCTCCCGCAAAACTAGCATCCTGCAGAGTTCAGGTCCAACCCTAATTCCAAAAAATCCTGCTCTAGCATTCTAATGCCTTTGAGGACCGCAATTAGATGCAACAGCGATGTTGGGTTGGAGCTGAAGCTGAGCACAGCAGGAAGGGATCTCTCCAGGAGCTCTTTCTTGGGATATCTGATGTTAACATTCCACCTGGATCCCGGATAGTGATACGCTGTGCAAAACAAGCCTTTACAAGAAAGACTAAAAACTGCTGACTGGAAACAGAGCCTGGCAAACCGAGACCAAAGAATACGCCCGGAGCTAGCTGCTATGAGTTAGCAAATTCCACCTGTGGCTGCGCCCACACTTTCACAGGAAAATTAGTCCGTCAGACATCTTAATGACAGGCTTGTTCCGGGAGACGTAGTTCAGTTGCACAACCAGAAATTGGCAGGTTTAGCTAAGTTTAGCTTCATTGTCCTGTGGGAACTCTACGGACCAGCGAGACAAGGTGCTCGCTGGGGTATTAAGGACCACCCACAAGGTGGCCACCCTGATCTAGAACCGCTTTGGTCCTGACTTTCACTGTTAAGGCAAATAAGAATAGTGCCGGGATCAAGGGCAAACAGGGAACACTGGCCTAACATGATCGTCAAAGGGCCCCTAGCCAAATCATGTAGCAAGTGAGTCAGTCGCTCTCATCCAGCCCCAAATACCATTCTCATTCCACTGCAGTGTCTGGCTTGATTTAGGTCCAGCTGGTTGTGCATAAGCATCCGGTAAGAGCAAATCTGTTCTGGGAAACAGAAGCGCCTTGGGGGCCTGTTTTGCGTCCATTAGCCGAGCTCCACAGGAGGCTCACGCATTTGTTTTTGCTCGGGTTTAATGTTTAGTAGGACTGTTCGTGAACAAGTGTTGCCTCACAGTTTACTGGAGCGCTGAATAAGCTGTTTATAACCTTCTGATTGGGGACATTGTTTCGTCAAGCGAGAGCCATGAATTGGCAAGAAGAGGCTCTGCGGATAAGGGTCAACAGGAATCATCTGTGAAGTGACAGAAAGGGGGCACGATTCTCTTATATTGTTGGTCACTGTGCAAAAACAAGCCTAATCCTCATTCAGAGTTTGCATAAGTGTTAGGCAGACGGCACAACAATGCCTCATGGTCACTAGAGCCACCACTGGCCCTTGTTTAGGAGGGAGCGCTTGTATTACCAGAACCACCCCCCCCCTTTCCATCACCCGCACACACACTAGAAAGGTCCATCTGTGCGGATTAAGTGACGCATTATTACGTACCCACTCAGGGCGCCCGGGCTCAGTTACAGATAAACCAGCCTGAACCGGCTACAGCAGTAGGCACCCTCTCAGTGTCTCCGTCCCTCTCTCTCTTGCTCACACACAACCTGTGTCCAGAGGTCCAGAGTCCAATATCACTGGCCTCCACCCTCGATTGCTCACTTAGTACCAATAATGATGGAGCCACGAAACACACATATACCTTTCCATGATGTAGGATCATATACATATATGCTTTGCAAACTCAAGGCCTTTTGCCTGTTCCTCTCCAGTTTTCCTACTCCTAGGATTTTGGTCTGGACAAATGAATAAAACAGACTCTGGCCACTCGGTTCCTCTATGGTTTTCCAACTCAGTCAGGATTTTGGTCTGGAAAATGAATAAAACAGACACTGGCCTCTCTGTTCCTCTATGGTTTTCCCACATAGTCAGGATTTTGGTCTGGAAAAAGGAATAAAACGAGAGACTCTGGTCTCTCTGTTTTGTTTCTCTCGGTTTTCCTACTCCTAGTTAGAATACCGGTCTGGAATAAGGAATAGAGGAGACTCTTACGTACGCAGCCACCTACAGAGGACATCCCTCACATACACAAGATTTCAGCCCACCTTATTTTCTCATCAAAACAGAAAAGAGTGTTGAACACCAGCAATGACATCACGGTGACATTGAAGGAATGACTGGGATTTTACCCTGTTGAACTTAAACAACACCCAATGTTGTGGCATTAAGCGTGTAAGCATGCGTCACAACTAAGTGCGACACATATTGTTACAACCAGTTTTTACCGCCCATCTCTGTTGCGCTGACTCTTGACCAGTACACAGACACGTTGCCATGGCATCAGATCACCGCTTCTCACGGTCTCCATGATGACACGAGAGTTTTTTTTTTCTGCCCACTCAGACTTCCCACACAGTGGCTATGTGCTTGTAGAAACCACCCTTACACAGGTCAGTTTGGCTTGTACACAAAAACGTAAAGTCTTCCTGCACTTCCGGAAAAAGCTTCAGGAACAAACAAACCACTGAGTAACGCTCATGAGCAAGTGGCTGATCCCGACTCGGACACCCACGTCAGCCAGTGGCCGCTGTAACAGCCGGTGCTTTCGCACGCTGAGGAGCCTAGTACGGGATTCCCATTATAGCTTCATGGTCGTGGGTGGAGAGAAAATCCTGGAGCTGCAGGTCCTTGACCTCACCCTGCCGGATAAACTGGCTGATTGTGTAAATACACTGTGAGAAGACTGGAGAACAGTGTCGAGCCATGGCTTAGTTTGCTTATGGGGGTGGCGGGAGTGCACCCATACTCTGGGCAGTTGGGTAAAGCGGCCTAAAATTTGGGCCTTCATAGGGCCTCTGTAAACACTGTATATGTATGTCCCAGCGGTTCTCTAAAGGAATTTTCTAAAGGCTATTCTGAACCTCTTCCACTCTTCAGATGACGTTTGGCCTTATTTGGCCTTCCTGCCATTGTATACAAAAGGGGCCAAAAGTATGGGGACTCTCACCCTAATTATTGAGTTCAGGCGTATCAGCCACACCCATTACCAGTAGGTGTATTGAACCAAGCACAGGGACATGCAGTCTCCGTAGGTGAACACTGGACACAGAATGGGTCATACTGAAGAGCTCAATGACTACAGCAGTGAGCAAGCAGCTCCACACAAGCCTAAGATCACTATGCGCAATATCAAATGTGATGTAAAGCACACTCCCACTAGAGTCTGGAGTCATGGAAACTCTGGAGTAATGAATCATGCTTCCCTACCCCAGAGAAAAAAGTACACGGAAGTATACTTAAGTACACTTTCTTTGCCCTTATGATTAATGTACTGAAAGTGTGCTATTTTCATATACTAACTATGTACTTAGTATGCTACATATATATTATTAATGCTATTAAAATATACTTAAATAGAACTAACTGTACTTAACTGTACCATTTTGAGACACCACTAAGATTCACTTCACTTAGATATACTTAAGTACATACTAAGGTACACTTCTAATACATTAAGGTATCCTTCATTTTTACCTGAGAGCGCAAATGAGCATACTTATATTAAGTACACCATTTGTAATGTAATATATATATATATATATGAGGCATACAAAACAATAATGTGTTTGAAATATACTTGCTGATATTAAAGTGCATTTCTAGTACATTCAAATATACTTCATTTTTACCTGCACATCTGGAAACATGATGGCCAAATCTGGGTTTGGCAGATGCCCGAAGAATGCCACCTATCAGAATACACTGAGCCAGCAGTAATGTCGAGTGCAGTGTGATGTCAAGCAATTACTTTTTAAGCAATTATCACTTAAGCTTGTTGCTAGCTGGTTGCTATGGTGTTGCTAAAATTTAATGGAACTCTATGGGAGGAATAAGGGATGGATAAACGACACATGGAGGAGTGCAGGTCAGTATCCTCAGAGAATAGCTCAAAAGTAATTTGAGCAGTTGAAAGGAGAGGGGTCGCATCATAGGACTCTGCGAAGCGGGATGGTCTTATTGACGTGTTGTCCGTTATGCACGGAGTGACCCAACAGCCACGACTGCGGACACACAGCAAGCAGTGATGTCCCCCATGAGTCATCCTGTTAGCGCCAGCACCATTGGCAGACGACTGCACGACACAGGACTACATGCATGCAGACCATTATGACGACTGTCCTTAACACCACATCAACCTCACCAAAGACTGCAATGGTGTCGTGCCAGACTGTCATGGAGTGACTCAGAATGACAGCGGGTCATCTTCAGTGACGAGTCCCGCTTTTGTCTTGGTGGAGACGACTAATGAATCCGTGTGTGGATGCACCGTGGTCAGCACCAAGATGTCACACATCCAGAAGGTCTAGTGTCACTCCACCTCCACCCCTACCTCACCATCTGCAGTAACTGTGTGAGGATATTCAAGCTGCATGGGATGGATTATCACAGGACACCATTAGGAACCTCTACAACTCCATGCCAGACGTCTGGCATGTTGGGTTAGCAAACACGACAGACCGACCCCATACTGAGAGACACTACTTCTGTATGTATAGCTCAATAAATATTGATCAAATCAGTCTAAACTTTCTTCTGGGTGCAACTATTCTCTAGACGATGAGTGTATATTGTATACTGAGCATGTATTTTTATTTCATACATAGACATTGTGCAGAGAAAAGGTTCCCCATAAAGAGCGTGTTAACTCGTGTTCCCTTTAAAATCAACAAAACACGTCGCTTGACCAGTGCAGGCCGCTGCGCTGGCTGTCGTGCTTTCATCTTTCACACAAGTGCATATTCATTGTATGAAAAATGACAGGATGGCCATGAAGGTGGATACTTCCATACTAACAGTTTATTCCACCCTGTTGGTGGTGACAACCCAAGGCCTCGCAGTCTGAGCTATTGTCTCCCTGTCCATTTCCCTACACCCCACCACCCTTCTGTCTCTCTGTTGGCCCGACTGTGACAAGCGCAGGCCGTGTTAGATTACGGGACAGCTCAGTTATTTAACATGTCCATAGGCTAGATGGTTCTACAGGAAAGACAGGGGAATATATATATATATAGAGAGAGAGAGAGAGAGAGAGATGGAGAGAGAGAGAGGATTGAACAGTCCTATTGTTTGCCCTGGCTGGGGAACAAGGTCAGGGCAGCCACTGCCTGCCAACAGGCTTCGATAAAACGCTCTCTCTCTCTCTCTCTCTCTCTCTCTCACATCCACTGGCTCGACGTGTGTGGGCCATTGCCAAGGGACATTTTAATGGACTGTTTTATAGGGTCCAGCGCCAAAGGATGAATACCAAAACAGCAACCTTTGAACTGGAGGGTATCCTTTACCTGGCTGGCCTCATGAACTCTGTTTACTCTGCCTACCTTGTACCTAAACTTTTGGCCATTTTATCAGAAACACATTCTTTATTATTGACAATTACAGTCATTCATTTTAATCCTGATCCCATTATGATGATCAGTCACTGGCCACTTTATTAGAAACACCTGCCTTGTACTTCCACTCACTGGCCACTTTATTAGAAACACTTGTGCTGTACTTCCATTGACTGGCCACTTTATTAGAAACACCCACCTTGTACTTCCACTCACTGGCCACTTTATTAGAAACACCCACCTTGTACTTCCACTCACTGGCCACTTTATTAGAAACACTCTCCTTGTACTTCCACTTACTGGCCACTTTATTAGAAACACCACCTTGTACTTCCACTCACTGGCCACTTTATTAGAAACACCTACCTTGTACTTCCACTCACTGGCCACTTTATTAGAAACACTCACCTTGTACTTCCACTTACTGGCCACATCATTAGAAACACCTACCCTGTACTTCCACCACCAACCATTCTGAGTCATATTTTCTGATTTACAAATAACTGACATGAATCAACCAGAATCAAAAAGGAAGGAATGGAACGAAGGAGTTGGTGGATAACTCATGAGTCTTACACCCTAACAACCCAAGTGTCCACTCAGCAACACCAAACAAAACACCAGGGATGAGGCAGCTGCTGCCTGTGTCTGTGCTTTACTCAGAGCTAATTAAACAATGGGATCAATAGGAATTCATGCACAGAAGAGCGGCTTCTCCTTGATTACCTCACACCATCCATGGGGATTCCCTATAAACGTCCTGTTTCGGTCTTTTGTTTTTCTTCTGAACCACGGGTCAGTTACAGCGGGCGTTCTCAGCCTTGTCAACCTCACGGCCCATCTGTTTGGAACTAGCAAGCATACCAGCCAACAAGAAAACAAAACTTAACTTTTCTATGTAAAATTGTCTGATATTTCCCAAGTGCTAACATCAGCTGACTCGTCTAGTTGCAGAGCGAACTGTGGACTTTCTTTACTTCTGTCTAAAAGCTAGCTCTGTATGTCCTTCTCACAGGACATATCTTTGGCAGCCGGCAGCACCAGTTCCTCAGCCATTGTAGAAGCTTTCTTACTCCGTGCAGCATGTCTGACTACGAGGTGGCTAGCTTTCAGGACACACGTATACAGTGATATTATGGCGTCATCGCATCATGTGAAAGAGTCAAACCACACTCCACACACTGGGCTTTCGGGTTAGCATCATCACCTGCGCAAATACATATTTGGTATAATCTGGGTTGTACTTGCGGACGATTTGTTGCCTTTTCTGAAGACCTGGGCTAACATTCTTTTTTCGTTTAGGAAGCTTCTCCATCTTTGGGTGGCTACTTGTTCGAATCAGGCCCCCGTGGTCTCAAACTGATGCCAATAATTAGCCTTGAGCTACCTCTGTGATATGTTTTCATTTGAGCGTTTCTATTAATACCCACTATGGGCTATTGTGTCCCATCCTTAGGATGGGCCTGTGGACCACTAGAGGATGCTTCATGGCCCACAGGTTGATAAACCCTGACCAAAACCACAATTAGCCAATGATGTTGCCCTATATGCTGCACTGGCAGCTCCAGACTGCACCAGGGTTCGCCTAAAGAGATCCAAAGTGTTCAAAAGAACCATGGGCCAGCCACCCCGACCCCTCCCGGCATTACAAACGACTCGAACAGCCCGAGCCTGCCCTTAGTTTGTGTCCAGGAGCCTGATCCTAAGTGACCCCGGGAGCAGCGGGCCTAGAATAGCCAGTCTTCTGCTGTGTGTGTGCTTTTAAAGCGGCTGCTGGCAGGGAGTCGCGTGCACAACATGGAAGCGTGAGCCTGCTTAGCTCCGAGACTGGTTTGAACCGGCCGCAGAGAGAAAGGGAGCCCGATCTAGCGGATGACTTAACTGACCACAAAGGCCTTGGATATTCATCAGAGTGCTCAGACAATGGGGGAAAAACAGATCAGAGAGCAAACTTAGCACTACATTGTGAGACATACACACCAGCTTGGCGGGTAGTGCTTTCACAGCCTCTCAAACTGATTAAAGACCACACACTCGCGCACACACACACACACATATGTATTCCTGTCTTTGTGGGGCTTTTGATAAGCTCCCCGGACTAAAATTCAGTCACCTTGTGTGTTTAAGGTGGTAGTAACTTCAGGCTCCTGCAGATGGCGCTGCACGAGGATGATGGGGCTATAAATCCCTGCGGTGTGTGAGTGACGGGATTCATAGATTGAGATGAGGTGGTACAGTGCAGGGAATGTCTCGGTCCATGTGTGGAAAATGGCTCCAAAGCAGATGTTAATGATTGGCTAAAACGAGGGACTGCATTTGGGCATGCCAAAGACCATAGTGTGAAGGAAGTAGCTGAAGGTGTATGGACGCATACAGTCATACGGTTCTACCAGCCGTGGCTAAAATCCCAGTCTACAGGGAATTCTCCTCGGAACTGTGCCAGGGAAGATCTGGCCCAGTTGCACAATTCTTCGATGCAAGAGTGTCTGAACACTGATGTGGCTACTAAATTGACTATGGGTACTGAATTGAGCTTAAGCTCAAAGATGCTGCTCTGGATCCCTACAGTTTATCTCAAACGTATTGGACAGAGCTCCATCACTCCAGAGAATACAGATCCACTGCTCTACATCCCAAAGCTGGGGAGCTTCATACACCTCTAGCCCATGCACTGCCATGTTGAAATAAGCTTGGACGTCTCTGAAAAAGACGTCATCTAGAAGGCAGCCTGTTGTTCCAACATGCCATTGTCATTGTTAATGGTGCAAGTCTTCCATGCCACGGGCGCTAATACACCCCCAACACCATGACAAACAGTGTTTTTAACTTAACCCTGGTAACATTCTGGATGAGAACATTGTCCATAATTTGTATTGGCAATCTGACTCGACAAGGTTGACCAGTCAGACTACAACGCATGTTTCCATTGTGCATCAGTCCATTTCATGGGTATTTAATTGAGCCCAACCTCAAAGACCCCCACAAAGTTTGCGTGTTTGTTGAGAATAGTTTTTGAAGTATTCTTGAGCCCATGCAGTCTTATGTGTCAAAGAAACATCCAGTGTTTTAACCCAGTGCATATCTGCGAGGGATTGAAGGTCAAGGACATTCAGTTCAAGGGCAAGTCCGGACAGATGTCTTCATGTTCCCTGGATCTTTTGTCAATATTGAGCATTGAATAGAAGGTGAAAAACCTAAGAACCTTCCCGTCACTCATCAAGGAACGCTGCCCTTAAACTGTTGCACTGTTTGTTGATGCATTTTTTGGCAAGCTCATAAAGGATCCCTTTCTTGCTACACTATTAAGATGCTTTTTGAACATCTTATAATATCCTTGGTCTTGAATCTCCCTTGTCCCAATGTTTTCTGAACCTACTTCACTAAATGACACAATGCACAATGCTTACAGGTGAACACTAATTACATTAACTACTTACATTAGCCTCACAGCTCCAGTGCAAACCTAGTGAACTTCAGACAGCAAACAAGTCCTAGCCTGGACACATTTGGTCCCCATAAAGAGCCAAATACCCACGCATTCCATCACCACTACAGCCAAGCTAATGACTAGGGCAGAGAAATCCACACCTCATGCTGCAGATGCTCAAACGCACTGGAATTAAGTTAATTGCACGCTCATAATTCTGCTAATCCCATGGCTGCATTCTACAGGGCACAGACAGTCAAAGAGCTCAGCATGGAGGCAGGAGCTGCACATGCCCTACTTTTCCTGCAGGCCACGAAATCTCATTTGCGGTTGGAGTCCTTTTATTTGGATGGTAACTTGCACTGATTGCCATCACAGGCCTACCCAGAACCGGCATTATTAGCCTGAAGACAGAGTGAGATAGCATACCCAGTCCAACCCACAGCCTCTCAATCAACACCGACAGTAATTACGTCAGCCTACAAGCAGACGTTTCATAGATGTGGCACAATGAAAGATGCGATCGGCAGCGGAGAGGCTCAATAAAATAAATGAAAGTGAATTAAATAGCTGACATCAAAGGCCATGGCCCGCTAGCATCTGGAATCTCTTCGGTTCTCTGCACACAACAAGTTTCAGACTCGGTTACCATCAGCTTACCTCATCTTGTGTACATAAAGGAGTTTGTTTAACATGCTGTATCGACAGGGTCAAGTCAAGTCACAGTGTACTCATAGGGACATTCTGGGAAGGCTTTATACTAGCTGTAGGGACATTGCTATGAGGTTCTGATTGCATTCAGCCACATGAGCCTGTGAGGTCAGGTACTGATGTTGGAAGATCAGTTCTAGATCACTACAGTTCATCATCCAAAGGTGTTGGATGGAGCTCCATCACTCCTGAGAACAGAAGTCCACTGCTCTACAGCCCAATGCTGGGGGCTTTATACACCTCCACCCCATGCTTGGCACTGGCCATGGTGACCTTAGGCTGGGTTCAGACTACAGGCAAATTCTAGAAATCCCAGCACTTCGGTCGCTGTTGACATTGTTGTTGCTTTTTGCGTTGTGAGTGACAAAAACTGATTTGAGTGCCCAGAGCATCCAGACTGAAATGGATCTGGAAAAATCTGACTGGAATCACAATCCAAACCACCTCCAGATGTGGCCTGGATCCTATTTGCAAAATGTTGATTTGATGTGCTCCAGAGCTCTGATGCATCTCATTCTGTTGGTCAGTGCGTTTCTATGGTGATAATACTGGTTAGCTATACAGGTGAATGCCTGAGTCACCAAATGGGGCAACAGAATTCACTATTTAGATGGGCTGTCTGGATATTTTTGAACCTTGGATATGTTGCAAGCCGTAAGGCTGATGCAAACGAAGCCAGTTCCGGGCACATGAACTCTACGCAAAGACATGTAATACCTCTGTTCTGCCACAAGCACAAGAGTCCGTGTTATTGAACTTCTTGCAATCAAGCTGGTTACATTAATACAGAAAGTGAGAGAAATAATAAGAGAGGGATGCAAACTTTGAGGCCCGGCTGCCATGCAAATGCCTATGAAGGCCTCTGGAGCAATGGTTACCAACCCTGGAAGAACCCCTGCCCTGCACATTTTTGTGTTTTCCCTGCTCCCAACACACCTGATTCAACTTATCAGCTCATTAACAAGCACTTCCTGAGCTGAGGTGGGCGTGTTAGGGCAGGAAATCACAAAAATGTGCAGGACAGGGGGCACTCCAGGACCAGGGGCTGGGAACCTGGGGTCTAGTTCATTGAATTGCTGGGTAAATGTAAAAGTAAACTGGATTTGCAGTTTGTAACTGTTATTATATCTCAGTGTTAAGATTATGCAGCATGTCCAGTAGCCTTCACTGCAGGTAGACACTAACATGAATCTCTAGTCTTGAGAGTCTTGAAGTCAATTATTATTGGAGTAGAGAGTCATCTTGTGGTCAAAGGTGTTATTACACCACACATTGGCGCTATAGTGTGTTAAGACATATTGGTCTTTACTGACAACTCACAAGACTCACCCGCCCTGTGAGCATGAACTGCCCATTGTTTACAGACAACACCTTCAATTTATCTGGGCACACCGTATGGCAATGCTTGGTCTGACATGACATGACCTGATATGAATCGTAGCCCCTACTGACAACTACAAATCAAGCTGTCTCATTCAAAATGACATAGTGGGCATCTAAGTCCTGGACGAAACACTGGCTGAACCTCAAAGGACTCCCTGCTCCCTACGTAGTGTACCATGTAGGAGTTAAAATGTATTTGAGATATGATGACTTAATATACATATAATGCCTAATAAATAGCTATTTGGGATTCAGCCATGCACAATTCCATATGGGACAAATAATCCACTGTTTGGATGTAGAAACCAGCACTTACATTGATCAATGAAATAAATGAAAGTGAATTAAGTAGACGACATCAAAGGCCAAGGCCTGCTAGCATCTGGAATCTCTTTGGTTCTCTGCACACAACACTTTCAGCTCGGTTACCATCAGCTTACCTCATCTTATGTACATAAAGGAGTTTGATTAACATGCTGTATCGACAGGGTCAAGTCAAGTCACAGGGTACTCATAGGGACGTTGTCCCCCTTTGCTGCAATAATACCCCCTGCTATTCTGGGAAGGCTTTATACTAGATGTTGGAACATTGCTATGAGGTTCTGAATGCACTGTGCTCATGAGCCTGTGAGGTCAGGTACTGATGTTGGAAGATCAGTTTTGGATCACTACAGTTTATCATCATCCAGTGGTATTAAACGGAGCTCCATCACTCCAGAGAACACAGGTTCACTGCCCTACAGCCTCATGCCTTCTAGCCCACGCGTGGCACTGGCCATGGTGACCCTAGGCTGTGTTATTATTTGTTACAGGTCACTATATGAAATAACTATTTATGTTTAGATCTCACAACTGTATTTGGTCAAAGGGGGTGAAAGGCCCCATATATGGATGTTGTTACTGCAAATGCCGCTGTGTAGGAGAAGTGGTTGTGACTGTGAGGTTTTGGGCAGGGCTTTGAGAAATCGGTTTATGAGATCTGGTCAAATTGTGAGACAAGTGACCACCAAACTTTTTCACATACACTGTATTGCCAGAAGTATTCACTCACTCATCCAAATCATTGGACTGGATTGGATTCAGGTGTTCCAATCACTTCCATGGCTACAGGTGTATAAAACCAAGCACCTANACACAGTGGAAGCGATTGGGAACGACTGGAACTCAGCCATGAAGTGGTAGACCAGGTAAAATGACAGAGCAGAGTCAGCGGATGCTGAGGCACATAGTGCACAGAGGTCACCAAGTTTCTGCAGAGTCAATCTCTACAGACCTCCAAACTTCATGTGGCCTTCAGATTAGCTCAGAAACAGTGTGTAGAGAGCTTCATGGAATGGGTTTCCATGGCCGAGCAGCTGCATCCAAGCCTTACATCACCAAGCGCAATGCAAAGCGTCAAATGCAGTGGTGTATAGCGCCGCCACTGGACTCTAGAGCAGTGGAGACGTGTTCTCTGGAGTGACGAATCACGCTTCTCTGTCTGGCAATCCAATGGACGAGTCTGGGTTTGGCGGTTGGTAGAAGAACGGTACTTGTCTGACTGCATTGTGCCGAGTGTAAAGTTTGGTGGAGGGGGGGATCATGGTGTGGGGTTGTTGTTCAGGAGTTGGGCTCGGCTCCTTAGTTCCAGTGAAGGGAACTCTTAATGCTTCAGCAGACCAAGAGATTCAATCAGAGTTCTAGCTGCAAAGGGTGGGCCGACATTATATTAAACCCTATGGATTAAGAATGGGATGTCACTCAAATTCATATGCGTGTGAAGGCAGACGAGTGAATAATTTTGGGAATATAGTGTATGAGAAATCTGATTGCTCAACTGCTCAGTTGGAGCTTGTATCGGTAGTTAATTGTACATCTCTCTGAAATTCAATCAAACCAAATCATACTTCAAAACGGGCTCCAATCACACAGTGTATGTCTGGTAAGCCAGAGAAATGGCTTTGGGAAAGGTGCCTTTGTTGTTTGTTTGTTTAGTTTAGCTGTAGCAGAACCAAACAACTCAAGCCAACCTTGACATGTTTCTGATATGGCAGATTGATAATGCTGATATGATACAGCCTGCTGAGCTTAGCTGGTAAATTCAAGAAACAAAAACTTCAGTATCTGCTATACCTACCAATTAGAACTTGGTAGACTGATGTGAAAAAACCTCTTAAACTGAAACTGAAACTTTTGACACTGACAGTGATGACACATTAAGCCAAAGGCAATGATGCGTCACATGGGCTTCCTTACAAACGCCATTCTCATTGGTAGATAGCAAAACAGCTGAGGAGTCACCTAAGGTTTAGCCCAGGAGTTATGCCATGACTACGTTAGGATGTCCTATCTGCCTTTGGAAAATCACAGGGTGGTTCTAGGTTAAGAAGGTCATGAGAATGTTGCCACAGCTGTCACTTATAACCTCTTAACATAAAACTTCAAGAATCCCCAAGAATCCCCAGAACTGCAGTGGAACGCCAGCAAGATTTTGAAGACTAACAGAGTAGTCAGGCTATATCTACCAGTGAACATCCCTGTCCCACCATCCCCATACCAAGGAACCAGCCCTTATTCCCAATCCTCATATGCCTACCAATGAACCAGACAGTTTCCCAATCCGTAATCCCTACCAATGTCTCCCCATTTCCCTACACCTTTCAACGAACCAGCCTTGTCTCCTCATCCCTATACCCCTACAAATGAACCAGCCCTGTCTCCCCAGCCTTATACCCCTACCAACGAACCAGCCTTGTCTCCTCATCCCTATACCCCTACAAATGAACCAGCCCTGTCTCCTCATCCCTATACCCCTACAAATGAACCAGCCTTGTCTCCTCATCCCTATACCCCTACAAATGAACCAGCCCTGTCTCCCCAACCTTATACCCCTACCAACGAAGGGATTTTTCCTCATCCCTATACCCCTACAAATGAACCAGCCCTGTCTCCCCAGCCTTATACCCCTACCAACGAAGGGATTTTTCCTCATCCTTATACCCCTACACATTAACCAGCCCTGTCTCCTCATACCCCCCTCATCCCCAAACACTGTACACTGTCCACAGCTCATATTCAAACATAACATATATAAATGTTGTACACTCGACTGCACTCTGCTTTCTCCGACTGTGCCATCACAGGAGGCATAAACACCACTCCTGACCATACACCCAGATATTTGACTCAAGCTGGTGAGTTGTCAGGGGTGTCTATATAGGGACCTGTTACTGGCTGGCATGAGTTTGTTAGGTGTGGCCATTCCGATGGATCATGGGGGGTTGTAGGTTGTGTGGGTGTCACTGGTAGCACGAAGCCTGAGATTAGAGGCGATCTCTCATAGGTTGTAGGTTGTCCGTGTCTTTTGTGTCCCCATGAGTTCAGTGCTTTGTATCAGCCTTTCTGCTGGTATTTCATAAAAGAGCATTTATCGCCCAAGAATCATGGTCTTATTCTACAACATTGCATATTGCTATGAATAAACATGGATACAGTCGAGCTCTGAAGGTGTTCTGTTATCACACTAACACAGAATAAAGCATAAGGTGCTCACACACTTCAAGAACCTTTGACTTCCTGTCACATAATTATGAATATGCACCAGCTGTATCCTGATTCACTTGTTAATGTACAAGCAATTACTAAGAAGACCTGTAAGCATAGCAGTCATCCACTAGAGGGCACCAGAGACAAACATGATGGTTTAATGGGAATGCTTCCCAGCCTAGTGGTAATTTCTATTACATGTATCAATTCCATTGATAATTTCAATGATAAATAACATAAATAAATATAAATAAATACATAAAGAATGTTGTGAGCTGGTTAGAAGAGTTGTTTAGTTCCACCCTCATAGTTAACTTACTAAGGGACTAATTAGCACAACTGTGTATTGGACGGTAACTACAAATACTGGGCTGTATTCATGATTGCAGTGATGTCTATTTGATTGTTATGGGTTTCGTTTTAAGATAATAAAATCTCACCATCTTTGGCACAGATGATGAGCAGTACCATATCAACACTATTTCATAACTACCTACTGTTCAAAGCATCTACATGTGCAGCGATGACTTGTTAAAGACTGGTAAAATTCTATTAAAACTAAAACATACAGTGAAATATGACTGTAAGTATGTTCACACCCATCCTAGTTACTGAGGTCAGCCATGGCCAACTACAGTATAAAATCGAGCACACAGTCACACACCCTGGCAGTAGTTCAGTGACTGGCATTGTCATAGGGTGCCACCTTTGGCAATATATGTATACACTCAGTATAAAAACGGTTGCACAAGTTGTTGCATGCAGAAGGAATCAACCAACAGGAATGAAACTTGGTGGGTAGCTTTGACATTGTGAGACACGCGAATGATTCAAGTTTCCAGCTTGACCGCACATGTGGCGTAAGCAAAAACGGGCCTCATCCCTGTACCTGACTGACCCAACAGCCACAGCTGCAGACATTCAGCAAGCAGTGACGCCCTCCATGAGTCAACCTGTTAGTGTCAGCACCATTGGCAGACAGCTGCATGACAACCACGTCAATGTTACCAAAGCCAGACTGTCATGGTGTGACATACGTTCAGCCACAGGAGATGATCAACGAATCCATGTGTGGAGGCACCGTGGTCAGCACCTAGATGAACAGTTTGTTTTCACACGTCCAGAAGGCCTGGTGTCACTCCACCTCCACCCCTACCACACCATCTGCAGGAACTGTGTGAAGATATTCAAGCTGTATGGGACGGATTATCACAGGACACCATTAGGAACCTCTACAACTCCATGCCGAGACGTCTGGCATGCTGCGTTAGCCATACTGAGAGACACTACTCAGTAAATAGCTCAATAAATATTGATCATATCAGTCTAAATTTATCATCATTTATTGTTCATGGGAACCTTTATCTTCCTTCCCAATAGCCCTACAATCCCACACCTCCTTCTGAGACCAGTGATCTGCCCTGGTCAACTGTAAGTGCCATTATTGTGTGTGCCATTATGAAGCACCTAGAGTTCAGCCACAGGTCAGGCCGTCCAGCACTAGCACTTGGACAAAAGGTCCTCGTTTGTGCTTCAAGCAAAAAGTGGGCCTCAAGCCGCTTTAACTGGAGGTGGGTGGGCTTGGTGTTTGAGTGCTTGTGATAAGGGCCGCTTGTTTAAGCATGTCTGCACACA
>CM067499.1:2005945-2020095 GCA_034552555.1 Semaprochilodus insignis
TATACCCCTACCAACGAACCAGCCTTGTCTCCTCATCCCTACACACCTATAAATGAACCAGCCCTGTCTCCCCAGCCTTATACCCCTACCAACGAACCAGCCTTGTCTCCTCATCCCTACACACCTATAAATGAACCAGCCTTGTCTCCCCAGCCTTATACCCCTACCAACGAAGGGATTTATCCTCATCCTTATACCCCTACAAATTAACCAGCCCTGTCTCCTCATACCCCCCTCATCCCCAAACACTGTACACTGTCCACAGCTCATATTCAAACATATATAAATGTTGTACACTCGACTGCACTCTGCTTTCTCCGACTGTGCCATCACAGGAGGCATAAACACCACTCCTGACCATACACCCAGATATTTGACTCAAGCTGGTGAGTTGTCAGGGGTGTCTATATAGGGACCTGTTACTGGCTGGCATGAGTTTGTTAGGTGTGGCCATTCCGATGGATCATGGGGGGTTGTAGGTTGTGTGGGTGTCACTGGTAGCACGAAGCCTGAGATTAGAGGCGATCTCTCATAGGTTGTAGGTTGTCCGTGTCTTTTGTGTCCCCATGAGTTCAGTGCTTTGTATCAGCCTTTCTGCTGGTATTTCATAAAAGAGCATTTATCGCCCAAGAATCATGGTCTTATTCTACAACATTGCATATTGCTATGAATAAACATGGATACAGTCGAGCTCTGAAGGTGTTCTGTTACCACACTAACACAGAATAAAGCATAAGGTGCTCACACACTTCAAGAACCTTTGACTTCCTGTCACATAATTATGAATATGCACCAGCTGTATCCTGATTCACTTGTTAATGTACAAGCAATTACTAAGAAGACCTGTAAGCATAGCAGTCATCCACTAGAGGGCACCAGAGACAAACATGATGGTTTAATGGGAATGCTTCCCAGCCTAGTGGTAATTTCTATTACATGTATCAATTCCATTGATAATTTCAATGATAAATAACATAAATAAATATAAATAAATACATAAAGAATGTTGTGAGCTGGTTAGAAGAGTTGTTTAGTTCCACCCTCATAGTTAACTTACTAAGGGACTAATTAGCACAACTGTGTATTGGACGGTAACTACAAATACTGGGCTGTATTCATGATTGCAGTGATGTCTATTTGATTGTTATGGGTTTCGTTTTAAGATAATAAAATCTCACCATCTTTGGCACAGATGATGAGCAGTACCATATCAACACTATTTCATAACTACCTACTGTTCAAAGCATCTACATGTGCAGCGATGACTTGTTAAAGACTGGTAAAATTCTATTAAAACTAAAACATACAGTGAAATATGACTGTAAGTATGTTCACACCCATCCTAGTTACTGAGGTCAGCCATGGCCAACTACAGTATAAAATCGAGCACACAGTCACACACCCTGGCAGTAGTTCAGTGACTGGCATTGTCATAGGGTGCCACCTTTGGCAATATATGTATACACTCAGTATAAAAACGGTTGCACAAGTTGTTGCATGCAGAAGGAATCAACCAACAGGAATGAAACTTGGTGGGTAGCTTTGACATTGTGAGACACGCGAATGATTCAAGTTTCCAGCTTGACCGCACATGTGGCGTAAGCAAAAACGGGCCTCATCCCTGTACCTGACTGACCCAACAGCCACAGCTGCAGACATTCAGCAAGCAGTGACGCCCTCCATGAGTCAACCTGTTAGTGTCAGCACCACTGGCAGACAGCTGCATGACAACCACGTCCACCACGTCAATGTTACCAAAGCCAGACTGTCATGGTGTGACATACGTTCAGCCACAGGAGATGATCAACGAATCCATGTGTGGAGGCACCGTGGTCAGCACCTAGATGAACAGTTTGTTTTCACACGTCCAGAAGGCCTGGTGTCACTCCACCTCCACCCCCACCGCACCATCTGCAGGAACTGTGTGAAGATATTCAAGCTGTATGGGACGGATTATCACAGGACACCATTAGGAACCTCTACAACTCCATGCCGAGACGTCTGGCATGTTGCGTTAGCCATACTGAGAGACACTACTCAGTAAATAGCTCAATAAATATTGATCATATCAGTCTAAATTTATCATCATTTATTGTTCATGGGAACCTTTATCTTCCTTCCCAATAGCCCTACAATCCCACACCTCCTTCTGAGACCAGTGATCTGCCCTGGTCAACTGTAAGTGCCATTATTGTGTGTGCCATTATGAAGCACCTAGAGTTCAGCCACAGGTCAGGCCGTCCAGCACTAGCACTTGGACAAAAGGTCCTCGTTTGTGCTTCAAGCAAAAAGTGGGCCTCAAGCCGCTTTAACTGGAGGTGGGTGGGCTTGGTGTTTGAGTGCTTGTGATAAGGGCCGCTTGTTTAAGCATGTCTGCACACACCCCAGCTACAAGCCACAGAAATGGGTGTGCAGGTTTATTTTTCTCCCCTGCTGAAAAATCCCCCACAAACGTGTTGGTTTAGCTGGTCAACCCAGCGCAGTCACATGAGTGACATGAGTCATCGTGCTGTGAGTTTCTCACCAACAAATTCAAGTAAATGCGGTAATAAGAGACTTTACCTTTGTGTGCAGTCATGGTTAATAGGGTAAACTGAACACAACCAACTGAAGCCTTTATGGTATACATTAAAACACTGACTACTGACAGTGACTAATATTTATATAAATATAATAACACATGACAATTTGTGGGCAGGTCGTGCATTAGTCAATGTCAGTAGTCAATATTCTAATGTAATATAGATATTATGGTAAACCAAACTGGAAATATTTGAACTTTGTATATATATATATATATATAAACTTGTTTGAAACTTGCTACAATGTCCTAATAGTCTCGCAACAACTGAAATGAAGGAGACAATTTGTAGGCCAGATTAGTGTATGATTGAGCAAGAACACTCATGGATTATTCTACGAGGAGATGACATCAGACATATGACACAGTCAAATGGGTCCATGTGTGTCATTTCTGGCTGACAGTCAATCAAGAAACAACAAGATTTCAAACGCAGAGCTTTATTTAGAATCAGGAAACAGATCTGTGTGAGTTGCACCGTAAGAAATCGATTAGCTTAGCCTTCAGGCTAGAGTCCAGTAATAAGCCACGAGAGGCCATGACCTTTTAGCACAGGGAAGGGGGATATTAGGCATGACACACAGAGTAGAGTAATGGAATCAAATCACAGTAATGCACAGCCTCTCGAGGCTTACTGCTGTATTAAAACAGTAGCCAACACATAGTATGATAAAACATGATAGATTTTTTTCAGACAGTTATTATTAATAATAATCGACATAAACATGTATTCTACCAAGAAATGCACCTCCTTTAGAGTATGACGTCACTGCCAAGTAATCATGGAAGCAATGAGGAGAGGAAGGTTTGGTTGCCCATTACTGTATATTACAGTCATTTTCATGAACTTATGAAGTTTTGTTACATAACAATGAACATATAATAACATACACAGCACTGTGTTCTGCAGCTTCACTGTATAAGCACCTATACCACCAAATTACCACCGTGAGTCTTACATAGTACTAATTTGTACTGCTGCCCCTCTTCCCATACTGGGGCTAAATCTCAAACAGCTCCCTGCTCCCTACATAGTGCACTACACCTCCCTGCTCCCTACATAGTGCACTACATAGGAACTTAAATACTGGCTCTTGCAGCCCAACACAGCATAGTACAGCTAAAGAAATAGTCATCTGGGATCCAGACACATGCACACTCCACACACAGTGCACTGTTTGCCTGTAGCTCAGAATAGTGCACTGTTTGGGGAGTATGGAGACGTTTGAGACCTGGGTTTGACTGAAACACAGAAATCCGAAGCGTGTAAGACCTTTAGCTACATTCAAGTGCAGTAAAATTCAGTTTAGTTGTCATGAGGTGGTTGTACGTTTTACATCGGCTTCAAACGCGGCTCAGCCAATCAGATTTTATGATCTGGGTCTGATGTGTACTGAGTATATCCTAAACATTAGCAGTGGTGGACAGGAAGGAAGTAAATGTAATTGGTTACTGTACTTAAGTAGTTTTTCTGTGTATCTGTACTGAAGTGTTTCCATTCTGGACGAGTTTCTACTTTAACTCCACGACATTATGGGAAATCTGTCCTTCCTTTCGGCTTATGTACATGTAATAACGTAACATATCAAAACTAAACGAGCTTATTCATGGATTCTTAGTCTCCACGTCCATTTCAGGCCTGGACTACATCAAGGAGCACCTGGAGGAAGGCAGGTAAAGCAGGATGGGGTTAATGTAAACACTGACTGACAATCACAGATCAAAGCCTCAGTGAACAGATCAAACATACTGTTCCTGACTTTGTGGGTAAATAGACCACAAAATAGAAATATGTACACATGCACATGTGACTGGCACATTTATACAAACACTGTTTCCTTTTATAGTAAAAGTGTTTTGGCTGGTTTATGTTTATGAACAGAGACCTACAGATACAGTACAGTAAAGGGAAACTCATTTATGAACCTGTTTAAAGCAAGTTCTTATTAAACTTTAACTTGTAACTAAGTTGCAAATTAATCTTAAACTGAAACTTTACTTGTTCGTAAAAAGTGATTTTATAGTTCTAGCTAAAGGAACCGGTTCTCCTTCAGTGTTCTGTGCTAATGATCAGACTAATTAATGAGCTTCTATTAAAGACTGGTGGACTGAGAGACACTAGAGTCTCTTCACCTACACTGAGCTGATTAAGAGTCTTGTTCCAGAAATGATAATAGGACATTAGAGCCATAATAAATCATACTCCTGTTACTCTCCATACTTAAGTACATTTGAAGCTAAATACTTTAGTACTAAAGGGAGTATTTTACTCTGGGGATCTCTAGTTTAACTCAACTACATGGTTTGTGTATTTCGTCCACCACTGAACATTAAACATTTACCTCTGACTAACAGCACTGGGAAACCACCTCCACAATCATTCTCCAAAAGCTGGCTTCGCTCTCGTCAAGCTGGCTACTCTCTGAAAACAATAACTACTCCACTAAACAAACAGCGTCTTTCAAGTGGGGGAAAAAGAGAGTTAAATACCCCAACAAGGTCACTGATAAGCAAATCCTCTACGTCAGAGACACTATCTCTGCATTCACATTCATCAACACCAACACTACTGTAATAGTCCAACTTCTGCTGCCTCAAGTGTGGAAAGTGTTCTATCTCCAGGATTTGGCTTTGCTTTCATTGTTGGCGTTAGCCTTCGCCCTGTGCTGTGCTACTGTCCTCCATGCCGACATGCTCAAGCAAATGTTGACACAGCAAACATTCCCTGCTGTCTACAACCAGAGCACAGAGGAAATGTGTCACCACAAGTATCATCACGATCGTCTGTTCCTCAGAGTCACCAGAGACAGCCGGCCCTCCTATCAGTCCTCCAGAATTTACCACCTTTAAACTGATTAGCAATGCTCATCACCACATCTTCACTCTGAGACATAAAAGCTCAAACTAAACCCGAATCTTGTCGTTTGACCAAATTCACACATACAGTCACATTCAAAACCTTTGAAATCCCTCGTCCATCAAACAGCATTTTTTAAATAAGTGAAAGCACCTAAATATGATAATTTACTGTTAATTCAATTTGTTTGCTAAGTTAAAAATGAGAGTTTAAATAAATAAAAAATAAATACAAATAAATAAACAAATACATACATACATTCTATATAACTCCAAAATATATCTTCACATGCGCTTTGTTACATATACTACTATGTACATAACCACTGTACATAACATGATCTGTATGAACAAAATCCTTTTCCTGTTTATGGTAGTCAGTGCACATATACACTTTACACAAATGTTTATATTTATATTTGGTGCTCAGTCCCATATATACACATGTATCTCCACGACTTGTTTATATCTGTACTTAACTCACATTGCACATGATTTTACTAACTGTTTGTTTGTGTACTGTTTTTAATGTGTATAAACATTACAGCTTTTCATATTTACTTTATTGGGCTTCATTTTATGTTGGAAAAAAAAACCTTGTGGTGGGTAAATAAAGATTCTGACTCTAAAGTTTGAGATATTTCTTTACTTAACTTAAATGTATGTGCAAAAAACATATATATAGGTAGATAGGTAGATATATGTGTGTGTGTGTGTGTGTGTGTGTGTGAGAAATACAGTATATAGATAATAATCAGATAGATGATAAGCAGACAGGAAACAGTAACAGTCATAACTATACTGCATTCCATTATCAGATATAAATGTAAGGTCTGCATATTATTTATGATCATTATCTGATACTTACATATATATAACACACGACATGTACGTACCTATAATTTAAAATGTCTGACTGTTCTTGATATATGGCCATATTGCCATAAGTAGTCTTTCTAAATGGCTCACCTGGTTAAATAAAGGTTACAATAAACAAATCATATATACAGCTCTGGAAATAAATAAGAGAGCAGTCCAGCTTCTTCTTAAATCAGCATCTCCACATGTACAGCAGGTTCTTAGTGAGGAACAGAAGGTCCGGTTCTAGCTTTACTGGCAGATACAGTGAGCGTCTGGTTCATAAGAACAAGGTGAAGCAGCAAACACACAGGACAACACAGCTACAGACTGGCAGAGGGCCAAAACCCCTCTCTACTGACCGTGATGAGCGCCACCTCATTCCAATGTCACTTAACCACCGTAGGATGACCTCAAGTGACCTACAGAAAGACTGGCGAGCGGTGGCTGGGGTGAAATGCACAGCGAGCATGGTTCTAAAAACAGGCTTCTGGAGGGTCATTAGTGATTTTCTAAATAAACAGATCTAAATACAATATTTGATCTGGAATTTGGGAGACGTGTTTCCAGAAGTGTATAGAACAAAACAGAACTGCGAAATTTTGGTCAAACACAAACCCAGAAACTGTACAACTAGAGGAACTGATCATTTTTGAGGTGGTCTCTTCAAATTTTCCAGAGCTGTATAAATCAGAAGTCTGTAGGGGAAGTTAACCAGCATAAAATAAATAAATATATGAGCACATATTTTTTCATATGTGAAATAGATTTCAAACAAACTGACAGATTACAGACTGTATTTCAGATACTCAGTATGGGAACACTTTACAGTAAGTGTTGACTAACTAACATGTAGTAATGCATTAGTTAACATGTAGTAATACATTAACAATGGTTATAATGCTTAACTAATGTTAGGTAAGCATGTAACAACTACTTGTTTACTACATGTACAGTTGTTACCCTGTTTACTTAACATTAGTTAACCGTTGTTAATGCATTACTACATGTTAACTAATGCATTACTACATGTTAGTGTCACCCATTAAGCAATTATGCAGGTTACGGCTATTTTCATGCATGTTCAAATATATGAAATGTGTATTAACACACATAACAAGTAATTTAGTTTTTATCTGTATGAGAAGACCAGGCTAGAAAAATCAACCCATATTGTTCTGGATGTAATGATTAGCATTTATGGTCCTCATATGGGAGGTCAAAGTTCAAGTCCCACTTTTATAGCACTTAATTATACTGACATTTACATATGTGAATATATTAAAAGACATGCACATATATGTGGGTTGTAATGGTGTCAATTTTTAGATGTATATACTGTATATATCATGTATCATATAGATGCGTAAACATGTTTTGGGTTGGAGGAACAGAACGATGTAGAAATGTGCACCAGCTCTCTAGAACAGCACTGGTTGTGAAACCTACCAAACCTGACCTGAAGAAATGGTTTCAGTGGTGTGCTAATATGTCATTAGCGGTAAGGTGGAGCAAGCCTGGCAATAAAGCTACAGAGCCGCAGGCTGCTGCTTTTAACTGTCGTAGAAAGGCAGCATTATACATGTAGCGTGGCAAGAGATCACCTGTGAGTACAGCTCAAATGTGTATAACACGCTGGTTATGGAGGTTCCAGTTATTCAGATGAGGTATGAAATATGCTGTTAACTCAGATGTGCTTAGGTTGGTTTTAATTCTGTCCTGACTGGTTGCTTTATGCTACGTTTACAAGGCCATCACCTCAATATCTCCTACGGTTGCCACAGCATGTTTCCCAAAGTACTGCAGATGTTGGCTTGGTGTTTGGTTTATGTGTTCAGAGCAGGAAATCACCTTTTGCTGAAAGGCTAACACAAGGGTTCATCTATCTTCACACCAATTTACAGTTTAGCTAAATGTCTAAAAAGCCTCAAACGTTGACGTAACGTTGTATCATCTTCACAGGGGAATGAAAAATTATCTTTCCTGTCACTCCAAGTTAAGGTTCAAGGGTCTTGGACATAGCAAGAGTCATGGAATAGCAGCATATGAACTGATTATGTTAAGTGATGTTCCCTCAGGTCAACAGCTTGGGAACGCCCTACACCTGTATAAGTTGGGAGTGAGGTTGAACACTGGTCAGCGTGCTCTGACTGGGGCCACGTGAAGTATCAGACGTGTATTGTCAGTGTATTGGTTCAAATCATCGTAAGATTGTCCCACAGTGTGAAGGTACTGATGGTACTAATGTTACAGTATACTCATAAGAAAAGCCTAAAAATAATAACTATCAACGCAAGAAAATGAATGCAATAAATGCTGTGATGTTGCATAAGGTTGTCGTAACCATGCCACAGAGCTAAAGGTGAGAGCTAAAATGTTAGACTATATTTCTATTCATATTTTCTCTGAACCTTACATTTTAACGCCACATGCACATCCTCAGAAAGAAGGTCGGGCTCTATGTTCAAAAACTGTTGGACCTCCAAGAAACCCTGGAAGTACAGCAAGACCCCCAGGATAGGGTGCAAATACAGTCAACCTGCCTAGCATGGAGGTGGAAAGACCAAAGCAAACGTGCGAAAAGAGAAGAGGGAATGACTTCGAGTTCAGTGAGAGAATCAACTGAAGGAGGAGTTGGGAAAAGGTCAAAAAGAGCAAGAGAGAGAAAGAAAGAAAGGAAGAGAGAGAGAGAGAGAGAGAGAGAGAGATGGGCCAGTAACAGACACTCTACCCTAGAAAGACAGTGCATGCTTTTCTCCATTTTGCGCTGGTGTACAATGGCTTTGTTTGAGGACGCAGGAATCGGCACAATAGGGACCCTTTTATTGTCCCGGGCCGTTGACTTTGTGCTTCGGAGGACTAAAGAATGCAGTGCGGTGGCTGAGTCTTCCCTGAGTCCGTTCTACTGGCTCTCACCAACCGATTCACACAATTTCACTCTACTAATCTATTTCTGAAGCACGCACGAGTAATAAGCGCGTAGGAAGGAAATGACTTCATGAATGAATCAAGCCTATATGGAAACCGTAAAGCTGCCCAGTCAGCTGATCGAGGGCTGAAATGTGACACATTCAGGAATACTGGAAGAAATTTACCGGAAGGTGAGGTTATTTTAAATGTGTTATTTTTATTTTTAAAATTGTTATATTTTCATTACGGTATCACACTTCATGATACATATTTTATTTCTTTTATATAACTTTACACAGATGTTTATTTTTGAAAATTCCATATAAAAATAGGTGAAATGTTCATTGAAAAGTTATATTTAAATAAGTACATACATATATATATATATATATAGAATAACTATATAAGTAAATAAGTGTATATAACTCTGTAAGAGTATATAACCATGTATCTATACGAGTCTATATAACTATATATGCATATGAATATAAAAGTGAATAGAATTATATAGGTGTATACGACTGTGCAACTATATAAGCATGTAAGGGTATAGAAGTATAGAAGTATATATACCTATATAAGTTTATAAAAGTATCTAAGTGTATATAACTCTAAGAGTATAAATTTATATAAGTATATAATGTATATAAGCATATGTGTATACAATCATGTGTATACAACTATGCAACCGTGAGTATCTAAGTGTATGTAACTATACAAGTATATATAAGTGTATATAACTAAATAAGTGTACACAACTATGCAACTATATAATGTATCTAAGAGCATATAACAAAGAGTATATAACTAAATAAGCGTATACGACTATGCAACTATATATGTATCTAAGAGTATATATCTAACTGTATATAACTACATAAGTGTATACAACTAACCAACTATATACTTATCTAAGTGTATATAATTACATAAGTGTATACAACTATGCAACTATATATGTATCTAAGAGTATATAACAGAGTATATAACTAAATAAGTGTATGCAACTATATACGTATCTAAGAGTATATATCTAAGTGTATATAACTACATAAGTGTATACAACTAACCAACTATATGCGTATCTAAGTGTATATAACTACATAAATGTATACAACTAACCAACTATATACGTATCTAAGTGTATATAACTACATAAGTGTATACAACTAGGCAACTATATATGTATCTAAGAGTATATAACAGAGTATATAACTAAATAAGTGTATGCAACTATATACGTATCTAAGAGTATATATCTAAGTGTATATAACTACATAAGTGTATACAACTGACCAACTACATACGTATCTAAGTGTATATAACTAACCAACTATATACGTATCTAAGAGTTTATATCTAAGTGTATATAACTACATAAGTGTATACAACTAACCAACTATATACGTATCTAAGTGTATACAACTACGTAAGTGTATACAACTATGCAACTATATACATATCTAAGTGTATATAACTATTAAAGTGTATATAAGTTTATAAGTGTAGAAGAGTCTCTATGTGTATATAACTATATAAGTGACAATATTTAAGCATATTTCATATACATATTTGTAAATATTACTTTACATGACCTCACAGTTCAGATAAACAGAAGCAGTGCACACTCGAGCAGAGCTTTAGGAAGGTAGCAGCTGTGTGGACTCTTATCTCCTGTCCATCGTTCCACACAGTGGTACAATCGGAGCGGCAGGTGGGAAGGTGTGCCAGTGTGTTGACACTGGACTGAAACTGCAGTAATGACTCCCGCGAGCTCGGTTGCGTCACAGCTGATCTGCACTTCCTCTGCGGTCCCGCTGAAGCGTGTTTGAACACATCTTTCCTCACTTCCTTAAAGTTCTCGCTCGGCTGGGAGAGGGGCGGAGCGTGCGCAGGTGACCCATAAAGAGCGCTCTCACTCAGCTCTCTGGTTTCAGTAGCTGTCCGCACGCCCACAATGGCAGTCGGCCTCCTATTGTGGATCCTCGCCCTCTGCAGCTCACTCGCTCCCTCAGGTAAGACACTAGATACACCTGCACCTCCGTGCACAATGACCGGTTAGCTTACATGTGCGCTGAGCCAGCTTTATTGATTAATGCTAAGCCATAGTGTGGGATCCACTGCTACCTGCTTCATTCATTACTATCAGGACGTCTTCCAGAACATGGATCTGGTAGGGTCGGCGGAGGGGGAGATTACCACAGTACACTGGACTGACTGACCTGTATTTATACTTCATTGAACACATTCAGAGACTTTGAACTGTAATTACAGGGCAATATATAGCAACGATATCCTACGTCAGACTTGTTACACGCACAAGGGGATTTAAAAGTCCACCTGTAATAAAAATAACATAATTTACATACTATGTAGTAAATAATCATATTCAAATATTGCAGATATGTGTATCTGAGTCAACATTACAGGTGACTTGCATGGCCATATGTATCTACTGTGGTGCGATGCCAAAGCCCACCCTTCATTTATTTCATTTCCAGTCTACATGATCAATAAATACAGGTTAAAGAATTCCCAAACAACTGTGGAGGACCTGGTAGATCACTAAACCTGCCCCCATCAGATAAAACAGCCCTAAAAAAGGACTTTTCGGGTGTTTCTGTCCGTCCGTCCGCTGTGAGAAACACTTATGGAGGTCTGAAAAAACGTGTAGCTGTTCAAGAAGCTCCTCACTGAGAAAAGGAGACAGACTCAACATCACTGAATGTGTTTGAGGTTATTTGGATGGTGAAAAGAAGCAGAAAAGCAGCTAAACCAACTTCTACGACTGAACTTTGGAGGTGTGTCTGCAAGTTTTCAGAAAAGAATGGAAGCTGTAATAAAGGTGAAGGATAAACACATTCAATACTACAAATATGATTTTATATTTATGTTCTGTTAAATATGTGATTGACTGAAAAGGGAGAAAATTGTACCTAATGACCGTAAATGAAAAAGTAAATGAAGGCTGGTCTCTGACTTTTGCATAGCAGCTACATAAACAACTATATGTATATATATATATATACATACAGAATAATAATACCCAATATTAAATTTAATACTGCACATTCAAGTTCATTAAATAAATATATTTATATATATATTATATATTATATTATCTATATTTATTACGTATATTCAAACTTATTTATGAATTATATAACCATTAAAGTTCCGTCTTAAATATAATATTAATAAAACATATTAATTAAGCATAAAAACATTACTAGCTGAGATACTAACGTATCTCAGTTATTGAATTTTGCGTTCCACCCCATTACAGCTGTGCATTCAGTCATAAAAACAATATACCATTTTCCAATTTTTCTAAAGGCTGTTGGGAAATAAAATAGTCCCTCCAAAAAATGAAAAATGAACTGAAACCGTTTTCAGATATAACAGATTACCAGCATATATAATCTCAGAGGACACCTGTGGGTTTACTGGCTTTATCTGTGTTGTAGACCTCCGGTTCCCATGACCACCACTGTGAAGAGTCATACACACATCTGAGTCTCTATATTTGTTGAATGTTTTCCAAGATTCACAAAAAATATGTGAATATGTGAATTTTTTTAAGTTCAGAAGCTTAAATATTTCACTCCATCACAAGCTTAGTATGAGGTTTGACTCAATGGTTTAGCAGCCCTGACATTAGCGTCAATGGCAGCACAAAGGATCCACACATCAACATCTTCCACACATCAGCTGAGACATTATATCTCGGATGTCTTCACAATTCGCTCTTTCCACCAAACTGGGCCAGTTTTCAGATCTGCAAACATGCTACAAAGTCTTCCTGGGGTACTCCAGGCACAGTTCCTGTTCTTAGGCTATACGGGACCTACTGGGTGAACCGATTTTCTACAGGCAGCCCAATACTGCGGCTCTCGTTAGTGGAGAATACCAAAGACGAAGCTCACTGATGATATGCCATAAGTTTATTTTCGGGGGACCCTCCAGATTTTGGATTTTGAGACATCCAGGTAGTTCACTAGGTTAATAAGGGATTCCCAGACCACCCCAACGATTTGGTGGAACACGTCTCTGACGGGTCACTCTGCTGCTAGTCTGGTAACCTATGAATTATGTAACTCACACGACCATTTCCAACTAAACCCAAACACGGCTGAACACTAAGCTGCTAACCGCTGACTTTCTGCCCAACGACAGCAGCAGCAGCCGCCGCAGCTCAGGTTAACCTTTCACATCGTTAAGAGCACCAAAACAGAGACACGCCCCGGTACCTGCAGTCACGATGCTATGAATCAGCAGTGAAGCAGCACTTTCACAGCAAGGATCGGATTTTCCACCACTTCCTTGTGTTTATGACTCTCTGAGAGACTCAACACCATCTCATCCTAACACTCTGGTCATGACTGAACTGCCAGTGTGTGCTATTATAGTTCCAGGGTAGAAATACGCCCAGGGGTTCCTTCATCCATGAATGTGAGCTCATTCAGAGAGTAATTCTGACCAACACGCCCTTATTACTGAAGTACTGATATGTTCTTATAGGTGTTTATATAACATGAAAACGCCGCCAGTGTTTTATATACAGTCACAGGCAGCAGGCTTTCGGCACCCTAGGCTATGATTCATGTTTTGTGTCCCTATTCTCAACAACAACAACAACAACAACAACAATAATAATAATAATAATAATAATAATAATAATAATGATAATAATATTTTCTTAATTGTATTATTATTATTATTATTATTGTTGTTGTTGTTGTTGTTGTTTAAATATTACATTGTATTATTATTATTGTTAATAGTAATAATAATAGTAATAATAATATACAGTGATTATTACTCATTATTATTAGTTATTTTAAATTTGATCATTTATTATTTAGATTGTATTATTATTATTATTATCATCATCATCATCATTATTATTGTTTAAATATTAGATTGTATTATTATTTTTATTGTT
>CM067499.1:2029458-2048907 GCA_034552555.1 Semaprochilodus insignis
TTTTTAGCAAGCATGCGTCATAGACCAGTTAGAACATAAATATATTTATTATTCCCCTTTTAATAATTATTAAAATGTCTTTTTACATTCTTAAAGTGCATTTTGTAAGCTGTTTTACGACAAATAAATAAATAAATAAACCTCGTCACTGTTGTCAGTTGACTTGAAGGTTCTCAGTCGACTCAAAGGGTCTCCGACTGACGATTCGACTCGTCGACTTCTAGAGGGCAGCCCTAAACTTAGGAAGTAATTTCTTCTTAAAACCTGTTTTCCTGCAGTTTGGTTAAGTAGGAACAGAATCTACACATACGTGAGAGCATGAAGGTGCAAAACAGCTCTGTGGTTTAAGAGTTGACACTTGGGAACATGTTACTGAATGAGGCCCAATGTCTTCAACACAAAGGTACCCATTTTACTCATTATCCAGAACCACCAGTGAACCTAAACGTCTTTGGGGTCTTTATACATAATGCTCATCATGTCCCTCTCCACCATTTGTTGGAATTGGATTTTAGGCCAAAATGATCTTAAGTCTGCTCACAAAACAGTGCCTCAGGCATCAGGCAGCGTGGTCATAACCTTGGTGGGGCTTTTAGAGACCTTTTCAGGTGTCTGGTTCCTATCACCACCACTGTAACGAATTCTGGATGTTTCTCCAGAACAACCGTTTCTCAACCCTTTCCCTGGAGGCAGACTGCCCTTCAGGTTTTAGTGCCTTCCCTGCTCCCAACACACCTGATTCAACTTATCAGCTCATTAAAAAGACTTTTCAGAGCTGCCGGGTGAGCTGCGAGGGGGGCGGTATTAAAGCAGGGAATCCACTGAAACGTGCAGGACACGTGCAAAACCAGGGTTGGGAAACACAGCTCTAGAAAAGATCTATTACCATCAAATGCAGTTATTTGGTAACTATCTTTTTCTAGATTTAGAGCATTTATACTAGAACTGTACCTCCAATTCAGGAACATCTCCTGTTAAGAGTGCTGTCAGTTGACAATGCACAAGTTCCATACTGGGCAGAATCTCTGAGGAAGCATCACAGTATGTCTAGCACATACCTAACACCTCCAACACTACACCAACTTCCTGAACGTTCCGTTTCAGAGGTTACTTCCAGACCGCAGAGCAGAGGTTTCTCATTGAGCCACTGTCTGAGGCCGGAGATGGTGACCATGCCGTGCTGAAGTACGACGACGTAAGCAACACCCCTACAGTGTGCGGAGTCACCAACACCAGCTGGGATGAAAACACCGGCAACTTCCCCCCTCGCACCAGTAAATCCCGAGGTCGCGCTTCTGTAAGAGTGATGCAACTTCTCACACTTATCACTTTATAGTTCCTAAGATCAGCAGGTAGCATAGCAAAAATGCTAAGGACCACCTTCTACGACATGGGTTAAGACTAGTCTTGGGCTTAACTGACAATACTAATACTAAGTCTAACTTTAAGGATCAGCACCCCTGATTGTGACTGGTCTTGATCACTGTGATGTTAGATCTGAGACCCCACCACCTTCATCATGATCGGACCTGCTCACTGCATTATTCAATGAGTCCACCCCCCCCCAACTGTGACTGGTCCTGATGACTGTGTTGTTTGATCCAATACCACCCCCAACTGTGACTGGACCTGATCACTGGATTGTTCATTCTGAGACCACCCTCCCAATGTGACTGGTCCTGATCACTGTGTTGTTTGTTCTGAGACCTCCCCCTCACAGGGTACTCTGTTCTGCAACCTCCCCCAACTAGGACTGGTCCTAATGAGACCTCCCCCTGACTGTATCGGTTCCTGAGAACTGTTTTGTTTGTCCTACACTCCCCCACTAACACCAACTGTGATTAAACCTGATCAATGCATTGTTTTTTGAGCCCTCCCCCTGACTGTGATTGGTCCCGATCACTGTGTTGTTTGTTTCGAGACCTCCCCCTGACTGTGATTGGCCCTGATGACCATGTCATTTGTTCTCAGACCCCCTCCTGACAGTGATTGCTCCCAATCATTGTGTCCTTTGCTCAGAGACCTTCCCCTGACTGTGAATGGACCTTCTCCCAGGTTTTGGTTGTTCTGAGCTCCACCTCAATGAGAATGAGGTTCTAATCACCACACTGGGGGCCTGTCAGTGCTGAGTGAGACGGATATACACCTTCTTTTCTGTGTTGTGTAAAATATATAGACAATTTAAATACGTCCAGGAACAGCCATATTCCGTGAACCTGGTAGGGCTTGACCTGCACCCACAACCTGGTAGAGTAGGGGGAATGTCAGCCTTTGTCACTGCAATACTCCAAGCCCTGACTTGACTTGACCTACTAAGTGCTGTTTTTCGCTGTTAAACTACACATTTCCAAGGTATTCTTATAAACCACTTCCTCATTTTCTTTCTTTCCTCTTGGGTAGGGGCCAACATTGTTCCAGCAACAAAAGTACAATGAAGTCTTCCTTGTGGCAGACAACAGAATGGTACGTAAGCAGAAGAAACATGAGCCCTGCTTTTCCACATAAAAATCCGTTTGCCTAAAACTAGTTTTCATGCGTGTTCAGTAAAATGACTTTTTTAAAAGTTCGAGTTTAAACCGGAATTGAGCCTTCCTTGGAATTGTTTCTGTCAGCACAATTAGCCAGATCTTGCATGAACCTGAATCATAGATGCTGATTAAGAATACAGAACTCATGACCATTAATCATGCCTGGAAAAGTACGTTTTGTTATGACTGCAGTCTTGGTCGATATTGACCGGTGACTAACTTTGCATCTGCTTTGTTTGCCCGTAGTATCAGAAGATGGACAGTGACGTGAATAAAGTCCGGCAGAGGATATATGAAATCATCAACTTTGTCAATGCTGTGAGTCAATGTTTACATCTCTTGACAAGGCTGGTTGCAGACATGGCCACATCCTGTGTGATGTCCCTTTCCTGTGTACTGCTTAGGGCTTACTGTTGAGTGTTTCGGATGAAGTAAAGGAGAAAAGGGAATAAGAATCTGGGGTAAAATGTAACACAGCTTTTTTTTAAGTAGTTGAACAGGTTTGAGTACAATGAGGTCTTGACCACCATCTTGCATTTCCTGAGAATTTCGATACCCATCTGACTGAAGCTTATCAAGATTCACAGTGAAGACTAAACCATGTCATCATGATCAGATGTTTTCAGTAATTAAGTATATTACACTCATCATCAAAAGAACAGCTGCACCCAGAAGGAAGTGTGGGATTGCAGTGCTACTGGGAAGGAAGATAAAGATTACCAGGAACAATAAATGATGATAAATTTAGACTGATATGATCAATATTTATTGAGCTACACATACAGAAATTGTGTCTCTCAGTATGGCTAAGGCAACCTGTCAGACGTCTCGGCATGGAGTTGTAGAGGTTCCTAACGGTATCGTGTGATAATCCATCCCATGCAGCTTGAAAATTCTCACACAGTTCCTGCAGATTGTGTGGTAGAGGTGAAGGTGGAGTGATACCAGGCCTTCTGGACATGTGACAACAAACCGTTCATCTTGGTGCTGACCACGGTGCCTCCACACACGGATTCGTTGGTCGACTCTACCAAGACAAAAGCAGGACTCGTCACTGAAGATGACCCGCTGCCATTCTGAGTCACTCCATGACAGTCTGGCACGACACCACTGTAGTCTATAGTGATGTTCATGTGGTGTTAAGGACAGTCATCACAAAGGTCTGCATGCACGTAGTCCTGTATTGTGTAGCCGTCTGCCAATGGTGCTGGCACTAACAGGATGACTGAGGGAGGGCATCACTGCTCACTGAATGTCTGCAATTGTGGCTGTTGGGTCAGTCAGATACAGCGATAAGGCTCATCCTTGCTTATGTCATTAGCATGTCTCACGATATCAAACCTACCCACCAGGTTTCATTCCTGTGGGTTGATTCCTTCTGGGTGCAGCTATTCTTTTGATGATGAGTGCATTTTAATCCCCCTCTTGGTGGCTATAACGTAGCACCATTTTGAAGCAGCTCACAGTAAGCGGGAGCCAGGCTAAGTACAGCCTGGCCAGGTACTAGAAAACAATAGAGAAACAATAGGAGAAATCCATAAGCCCCACATATGTCTTGGCATGGTTTTCCAAACTGGTGAGGTCATTATTTACCACTCATAACAAAGTAGCTCAGCTTCATACTAGACTCTGCTGACCTTCCCTTTGTGTCCCTGATGCTAAACTTCCACTCTCCTACATCCCCCTACTGCTTTTTCTAACCCTCTGGTCATCCACAAGCTTGCTAATCAACAAACGTTCCTCATATATTGTTACCTCAATTGTCTCCATAACTTATTTATGCAAGTTCCTCACCTTTGTAGATAACCGTCAGCCTGCTAAACTGTGAGTGTGACTTATAGGGCAGGTCCGTGAGATGCACTCAATGACAAACCAGCTGGAAAGCACATATTTACAGCACCAAGGGCATCAACAAAGTCTAAGAGCACCAGACCCCATCTGAACCCCATCACAACTAGCCTGCTAGCAACACTAAATACAGTGGCAAATATGTGAATCCTTGGGAATTACCTGCATTTATGCACCAAGTCGTCTTAAAACAGGTTCTAGTTGTGTTCTAAATAACCGAACAAGAACATCTTATTGCCGATACTGATTACAATCGCTCAAACATTCACAGTGTAGGTCGGAAGAAGTATGGGAACCTTTAGGCTAATGAAAACTGGAGCCAGGAGTTGGCAAACCTGGAGTCCAACCAATGAAAAGACACTGGAGGTGAAGGTTAGGGCTACATTGATTTGCTATTCACCGGAAGTTTCTGTTGATGTGAAAAGAGATATCGGAAGACCTACGAGCCGGAATTATTGACTTGAATAAAGATCGGAAGGGTTACAAAGTAATCTCAAAGAGTTTAGGTATTCATCGGCCCACAGTTAGACATACGATCGATAAATAGTGAGTGTACCAAGCCAAGATCACCCCAAAGACAGGATACTTGATGAAGCAGAACCCTAGGGAAACAATGGAAGGCTTGAAGGAAGCATTAGAACTGGGGAACATCTCTGTACATGAGTCTACCAGACAAAACACTTTGAACAGACACGGTGTCCATGACAGGACATCATGGAGGAAGCCGCTGCTCTCCAAAAACACCACTGCAGGCATGAAGTTTGCCAAAGAGCACATTGTCACTTCCAAACACTGCTGGGAAAATGTTTCGTGGACTGGTGAACCTGAGGCTAAATTGCTTGAGAACAACAAACAGCACTGTGTATGGCGTGAAAAGGGCACTGCATACCACACATCATCCCAACGGGCAAGTGTGGTGCAGAAAACCAGGTACTTCCAAAGGGAAGAAGGTTCCCACTGTATAAGAACCCTCTATAGATAAGAGTCTAGGAATATGACATAACCAATCATACTACAGTTACAATCTATTAAAACCCATTGCTTGTGCAAGTCATCTATCAGCCCTTCACCAGTGGTCAGCTACTACTCTCAGCACCTGTTTGCACAAGTGCAATTACGAAATCATGTGTCACGCTGCCCACAATGCACCATGAAGCAACTGAGTTCTGGTTACAGTTCCATTAAAAAGCGATTGCAAAGGATTTGATCAACACTTAGAGGCTGACACAGTATGAAAACATCCACTGCTTAGCCCAAGACTCTGAATATCAGTGGGGTAATCGTGGGTGGTGATCTCAAACCCCCAGGCGGATCACAGCTGCCCAACAGAAAGGAAGGAATAGATGCATATTGCTCTATGTTGGGTATGTTACTGCTATTCACAACCTACTGTTCACTTGAGCAGTACCTACCGTTCCTGATCAAGATCAATACGAGGCATTCCAAAGTATTAAAGCCCCATTCCCATCAATTCATGCTGCAATGAGCGACGATATGAGCCCGAACATGGTGTCAAAGACGAAGGTATAAGCAATACCAAATACGTTATGGGGCCTGAAGAACGACCTTCTATTCCAAGTGAGGAACGGCTGAAACCCAAGTGCAAGTCAGAGGCCACCTTTCATTTATTTGATTTCCAGTCAAAAGAGAATAAATGATCTTTTTTTATGGGACATATTTCTGAGGAGTTCACATACAAGATACTTCACTTGCATCAAGAAGAAAAACGGCCAAAAAAAAAAGGTGTGGAAAATACAGGAGTTTCTAAAATTGGAGCGATTCAAAAGCTACAGTGAAAGCTAAACTTTCTCAACAGCCAGATGGAGGACCTGGTAGACCACTAACACTGTTCCCATCAGATAAACAGCATGTTCCTTCCAGTGTTCGCCAAGTTCCACTCTTGCATCATCCACATCTGAATGCGGTTGGAGTTATTTGGGTGGGTGAGAAGAAGCAGAATCTGCTAAACCAAACAGAACTTTGGAGGCGTGTCTGCTGGTTTATTTGAGGAACTGAAAGTGAGAATCCTGAAAAGGTTATCAGCTGAAAGGTGTAGCGGTGGACACACTGAACACCGAAACATCTGATATAACATTTAATCATTTTCGGTTAGCTATGTTTTCGGCTGATTTCCTGATGCTAATATTGCATATCTTGTTGGTAATGGCCCATTTGGTAGGTATATAAATGAGCGAAGGGAGGACAGTAGTTACACCAGACAGTAGCAAAGTCTCTCAACTCGCTCGTCCGGTTTGCTGAGCTGTCACTGAAGGTGCGCATTGATCTGGTCCAGCTGCCTAATCAAGTCAGGCTAGGAAGCAGAGTTCGGCCTGTGTTTGCTGTGATTGAGCTGTTTATTCAGTAATGAGCATAGAGTTCAACTGTAAACCCATCAAGCCACTGCTCTATGAAGCTACATATCACCACATTCACTTCTGAGGACAAGAATTTAATGTGCATATCAAGTTTGATTGAAGCCAGTAAGCTGCTGTTGTAATTGTGATTGCTTGGTGTTCCGCAGGTGTATAAACCAGTGAACACATTCATCGCCCTAACCGGCCTGGAAATATGGACGGACTCTGATAAGATTGTGGTGACGGCTCCGGCCGGAGAGACCCTGGACAAATTTACAACCTGGAGAAACGACGTCCTGATGAAGAGACAGCGTCATGACAACGCTCATCTAATCACGTTAGTTCCACTCACTGGCCACTTTATTGGAAACACCCACTTTGTACTTCCACTCACTGGCCACTTTATTAGAAACATGCACTTTGTGTTTCCACTCACTGGCCACTTTATTAGAAACATGCACTTTGTGCTTCCACTCACTGGCCACTATATTAGAAACACCTACCTTGTACTTCCACTAACTGGCCACTTTATTAGAAACACCCACCTTGTACTTCCACTCACTGGCCACTTTATTAGAAACATCCACCTTGTACCTCCACTCACTGGCCACTTTACTAGAAACACCCACCTTGTACTTCCACTCACTGGCCACTTTATTAGAAACACCCACTTTGTACCTCCACTCACTGGCCACTTTATTAGAAACACCTACCCTGAACTTCTACTAACTGGCCACTTCATCAGAAACACCCACCTTGTACTTCCACTCACTGGCCACTTTATTAGAAACACCCCTCATGTAGGACCTCGATATATGTATGCAACGACAGACTCCAGCCCACCTGTTGCTACACCGTTGGTCGGCTGTATTCATCAGTTAGTTACTGACCACGGGACCACCGTTCACCAGACACCAGATGTCAGAAAATGGTCTTGATGATCCTGAAATGATGAAGGTTTGACTTACAAAAAACTCTGAATCAGCAAATCAACTACGGTCTAGGAGGTGGAGCTAGAAGGGAGGTGTTTATAGCTGACTGTG
Organism: Semaprochilodus insignis; assembly: GCA_034552555.1. Lineage (NCBI taxonomy): Eukaryota > Metazoa > Chordata > Actinopteri > Characiformes > Prochilodontidae > Semaprochilodus > Semaprochilodus insignis. The sequence goes on from CM067499.1 coordinate 2,037,232, forward strand.
TCGAACGTGTAGATCATTAATAGTGTTATCTCTATTGGTGTTTCAGTGGCATTGACTTTGAAGGTTCCACGGTGGGGCTGGCTTTCATTGGCACCCTGTGTTCAGGACACTCTACCGGGGTCATCCAGGTACAGTAATCACTGCACAGTCTGTCTGATCATTAAGCTGGTATTTGAAAAGCTTTGGTTGAGACCAACTGCAGAAAAAAAGATTTCACTCCGTCATCGTGGTCTCATTTTGCAAGAGGAACGGAAGCACAAGCACAGACGTTCACAAGCAAAGAACAGCCAGGCACAACCACATGAAGGCTTGCCCCAACATGTCTTTGTTAAGGCCTTAGGAATGACAAGGAACATTTCTGGGCCACTTGCCCCAGCAAAACCATGATCAGTATCTTCCACAGAGTCATATAAACATATGAAGTAATGAAGTAACATATAAAGACATATCAACATATGGGAGTTAAATCATACACTCTTCTTCAAAAGAACAGCTGCACCCAGAAGGAGGTGTGGGATTGCAGTGCTGTTGGGAAGGAAGATAAAGGTTACCAGCAACAATGAATGATGATACATTTAGACTGATATGATCAATATTTATTGAGCTACACATACAGAAGTAGTGTCTCTCAGTATGGAGTCGGGCCGCCATGTTTGCTAACCCAACATGTCAGACGTCTCAGCATGGAGCTGTAGAGGTTCCTAATGGTGTCCTGTGATAATCCATCCCATGCAGCTTGAAAATTCTCACACAGTTCCTGCAGATTTTGCGCTGGAGTGACACCAGGTCTTTGGTTCATCCGTTCATCCTGGCGTTGATCCACGGTGCCTCCACACACGGATTCGTTGGTCGTCTCCATCGAGACAAAAGCGGGACTCGTCACTGAAGATGACCAGCTGCCATTCTGAGTCACCCCATGACAGTCTGGCTCGACACCATTGCAGTCTTTGGTGATGTTGACGTGGTGTTAAGGACAGTCGTCGTAACGGTCTGTGTGCATGTAGTCCTGCGTGGTGCAGCCGTCTGCCAATGGTGCTGGCACTAACAGGACGACTCATGGAGGACATCACTGCTCACTGAATGTCCGCAACCGTGACTGTTCAGTGTCAGGTACGGCGGTCACATGCACGGCCGAGCATGAAACCTGAATCATTTGCATGTCTCGCAGTGTCAAACCTACCCACCAAGTTTCATTCCTGTGGGTTGATTCCTTCTGGGTGCATCTATTTTTGCAACTATTCTTTTGGTGATGAGTGTATACATCCTACGGGCATTATTGGGGCATGCTGTATGTAAATGATATGTAAATGGCTGATATTAGGGCAGGCTGCACTTGTTTTTTTCATGCAACTTTAATGAATATAGTCTACAAAGTGTCCTTCTCAAGCACTAGTCCAGAATAAGAAAGATTAGGCCCAAAGTGTAAGTCTCCTTGTATTAAGTCAGTGCCTCCTCTCACATTCAGGACCATAACCCGCGCGCTATAGCAGTGGGGGCAACCCTGTCTCACGAGATGGGCCACAACTTTGGCATGAACCACGACACCAGCTCTTGCGTCTGTCCCGATGGCACCTGCATCATGACTGCTGCCCTCAGGTAAACCACTACTGGCCCCTCACATTACGTACTCATTGTTGACCGACCAAGAAATTAGAGCCAGTCACTAGGGATCTTTCTGAACATGCCACTGGACGCTAGAGCAGTGGAACCTCTGGAGTGATCTCCAGAATCACACTTCACAGCTTGATGGACGAACTTTGGTGGGTTTGGTGGATGCCAGGAGAACGCTTCCTACCAGAATGCACAGTGCTAACAGTAAAGTTTGGTGGAGGGGGGGATAACGGGATTGAATGGTCTGGGGTTGTTTTTTTAGTTCCAGTGAAGGTTGATGTTAATGCTACAGCACACAAAGACATTCCACACAGTTACATGCTTCCAAGTTTGTGGCAGCAATTTGAGAACGAAGCCTTCCTGCTCCAGAATGACGGTGCCCCCCGTGTACAAAGCGAGCTCCATAAAGACACGGTTGGATGAGTTTAGTCTCAAGGAACAGTGCCGTGCAGTTCAGTGACTGAACGACTCAACAGGAACGTCGACTGTGAGCCAGGCCTTATAATCCAACATCAGTGCCCGACCTCGCAAATGCTCTTTTGACTGAAAGGCACAAATTCCTATAGACATCCTCCAACATCTTGCGGAAAGTCTTCAGAGAACATTGCAGGCTGAGGGGCAACTCCACTGCAATGCCCATCATTTTGGAATGGGATTTGCAAGAAGGTCATACAGGTGTGCCAGTCAGGTATACACATTTGGCTTTATTGTACAGAAGTGGTGATCCACTCTTGGGTACCAAGCCCAAGCAGGTCTCCTAATTCAGTAATCCAAAACACAAAAGCAGCACTAGGAGACAGAGGACTACTGGTTAGGTATGAGCTTCATTAAGGACTGTGCTAGATACAAGCTGTGTCAAGCAAGACATTCTTTGACGTGACTCATCAAGACCTTCAAGATCAACACCTCACGCCCTAACCTAACATGAATTCATAAGGAGTATTGTATCAAGCCTTTAGAATGTTTTTAGACCAATGTGCTCGCACACCGAGGAATCTGACCTCCTGTCCAAGCCACTGACGGTTAGCTACCTTGCTCAAGGGTACTTCAAGCCATGTCTCATCAGTTCAGAGGATCTTTTTAGCTGTGCACTGGGTATGTTGTAGTTGAACAGCTATTCGATTAACCAACTTACCTGGTTAACGTTAATGAGACACCTTTCACTACCCCCACTCCTCTAATCCATTTGCCAGGTGGCCTCTAGAGGTCCTGCAGACAGAGGCATTCAAAGGGTCTTACATTCAAACCTTTTGTAACTTGATTGTTCCACTGTCGTTACAGCTACAGCATCCCTCAGCAGTTCAGCAGCTGCAGCGTTAACAGCCTGGAGCAGTACCTAAACACCCGCAACCCTGGGTGCCTGCTCAACAAACCCCTGCAAAAAGATCTCCTCCAGCCTCCGGTATGCGGAAACGGCTTCATAGAGAGCGGGGAGGAGTGCGACTGCGGATCCGTGACGGTAATTCAGGCCACTTTTATAGTCGCCATGTAAAACAGAATGCAAATGTAATTCACTTGGAATTGGAAATATCAAAGCTATGAAACAGTCAGAGATATCAAAGCAGGATCACGACCCATATCAACCACAATAGCTCCAAGCGGTTTTCAAGGGAAAGCATTCCTAAGAAAAAGACAGCAGCCAGATTTGTGATTGCAATAAGCGTATGCAGTCTTCAGGGCACCTTCTACCAACTTGACTGGTACCTCAATACACTTCGGTAACCCTTTATTTCAAGGCTACCTACGTAGGAACTTCATAACACATGCATAAGCAATGCATTACATACTTATATAGAAAGTAAACGACGTTGTATTGACATAAGGACCCATAAACTGAATAGGTATGTCTAAGATGCACCCAGTAGGAATCAACCCACAGGAATGAAACTTGGGGGGTAGGTTTGCCATCGTGAGACAAGCGAATGATTCAAGTTTCACACTCGGCTGCACATGTGATGTAAGCAAGGATGGGCCTTATTCCTGTATCTGACTGACCCAACAGCCACGATTGTGGACATTCAGTGAGCGGTGATGCCTCCATGACTCATCCTGTTAGTGCCAGCACCATTGGCAGATGGCTGAACAACACAGGACTGCATGCACGCAGACCGTTAGCCGCAGACGACAGCCCTTAACACCACGTCACCGTCACCAAAGATTGCAATGGTGTCGTGCCAGACTGTCATGGAGTGACTCAGAATGGCAGCGGGTCATCTTCAGTGACGAGTCCTGCTTTTGTCTTGGTGGAGATGACCAATGAATCAGTGTGTGGAGGCGCCGTGGTCAGCACCAAGATGAACGTATTTGTTGTCACGCGCCACATGGCCAGAAGGCCTGGTGTCACGCCACCTCCACCCATACTGCACCATCTGCAGGAACTGTGTGAGGATATTCAAGCTGCATGGGATGGATTATCACAGGACACTATTAGGAACCTCTACAACTCCATGCTGAGATGTCTGGTATGTTGCGTTAGCAAACATGGCGGCCCGATGCCATACTGAGAGACACTACTTCTGTATGTGTAGATCAATATATATTGATCATATCAGTCTAAATGTATCATCATTTATTGTTCCTGGTAGTTTATCTTCCTTCCCAACAGCACTGCAACCCCACACCTCCTTCTGGGAGCAGCTATTCTTTTGACGATGAGCGTATATTCATATATACAGTATGTTCACTGTAGTTTGAGGGCATCTTCATAAGAACTGATACGGCCCTTAGTTACTCAGCACTTATATATGTCATGGAGTCTTTATGTAGGCAACCACCGAATAAAGCGCTACCATACATCAGTCCAAACAACAAAACCCTTTGAAGAAGGAGGACAAGAAGAGTCAGACAATTACGTCTAGACGTGCCTGTAACATGAAGAACGGTTTCACCTTACATCTCATCCCTCAAGGGCAGGAAAGTTTCCATCGCAGAGAAATACCTCCAACAAGACCAGACACATATGCACAGCATACGTTCAAACACTGTGCGCTGATAAACCGGCATGCCTTTCTTATCAGTGGAGAACATAATGTATGTGCCACCATGTCTGAAACTGCAGAAATGGTGTAGAGGTACTAAATCACAGAAGTGAAGGGCACCATCCACACACTGATTCACTGCTGGGATTCACAGATGCTGGAAATTAAAGGATGTGATGTTGAAATATGTGGCAACAAACAGACATTCCAATCTATCACAAAGTCACTGTGAGCCTGCTCAAACCCATCTTGGAAGTTGTTAGTCTCTGTTCTAGCCAACACTTGCTTTCTTGTTTCTTCTTGCCTCCTCACATGCATATTTTCATGTGGAACATATAACTGCACTGTCTACGAATGCAAACGTTCACCAGTAGAACCTTAAACACCCAAACCTTATTCATTCATTCACCTTCTAAGCCGCTTACCCTGCTGGGTCATGGGGGGTGAGTGCTGGAGCCCATCCCAGCACTCATTGGGCAGAAGGCAGGAAACACCCTGGACAGGCCGCCAGTCCATCGCAGGGCAGACATACACATTCACTCACACCTAGGCGGACAATTTAGCATCTCTAATTCACCTGATTGCGTCTGTCTTTGGACTGTGGGAGGAAACCGGAACACCGGGAGGAAACCTACGCAGACACGGAGAGAACATGCAAACTCTACACATAGAGGACTCCAGATATCCCAGCCGGGAATCAAACCCAGACCCTTCTTGCTGGGCGGTGACAGCGCTACCCACTTGTGCCACCGGCAGTTCTAGTTAGTCGCTCCACCTTTACCATTTAAACCTGCAGCTTATTGTACATACTTTCTTAAAACGTTTTGGTCTCCCTTGAGCCTCACTCGTATCTACTCCAAATTGGTCAAAACCATCTTGTACAAAAACACCCTAAAGGAAAAGCAGAAACAAGACCTAGCTAGCATTAATGGTGGTAAAGCTAACCGAGCACGTCTCACAAGCATTCAAGCCCTGTAACTGCAGTACGTGTTATGGCTTAGTGGAGGATGGGTTCCCCTGTTGCGTCTTGGTTGCCCTGGATGACGCACATTCAAGGGCTCACTTACATTTCTGTAAAAATGTTGCTTACAAAATGAACTTATACAAATACAACTGAATTAAAACTGCAGGCTAACTCACGTCTACCAAGAAACATCCCTAATTTTTGCTGATGCGTGTTTGAACAGGAATGCACCAACCCCTGCTGCAACGCCACCACCTGCAAGCTGACAAAGGGCTCTGAGTGTGCAGATGGAGCGTGCTGTCAAGACTGCAAGGTAAAAGCCAGTGANAGGGGGAGACCTAGCTAGTGGGTTGTCTAACAGGGGGAGACCTAGCTAGTGGGTTGTGTGACAGCGGGAGACCTAGCTAGTGAGTTGTGTAACAGGGGGAGACCTAGCTAGTAGGGTGTGTAACAGTGGGAGACCTAGCTAGTGAGTTGTGTAACAGCGGGACACCTAGCTAGTAGGGTGTGTAACAGTGGGAGACCTAGCTAGTGAGTTGTGTAACAGTGGGAGACCTAGCTAGTAGGGTGTGTAACAGCGGGAGACCTAGCTAGTAGGGTCTGTAACAGCGAGAGACCTAGCTAGTAGGGTCTGTAACAGCGAGAGACCTAGCTAGTGGGTTGTGTAAAAGCGGGAAACCTAGCTAGGGGGTTGTGTAACAGCGAGAGACCTAGCTAATGGGTTGTGTAATAGAGGGAGGTCTAGCTAGTGGGCTGTGTAATACCAAGAGACCTAGTACCTATGGAACATGAATCCCAATCACACCACAGACACAAAAGTCTATCTCTCACTTTCTCCTGGGTCATGCCTTACAGATTGTCAATGCCTTCTCAATGTGCCGTGCCAAGCGTGATGAGTGTGATCTGCCTGAGTACTGCACTGGAAACTCAAACGAGTGCCCTGAAGATGTCTTCGCTGTGAACGGGCTGCCCTGCAAAAATGGAAACGGCTATTGCTACAACGGCCAGTGTCCACGAAAGGAGGACCAGTGCATCAAAATGTGGGGTCAAGGTGAGTGAAGGCACTGTAACAGCACAGCAGCAACTGACTATTGTGATCATTAGTGCAAACTTGACCGCTGACTTTTATACCGTGCCTCAGATGCTGTGGTGGCAGGTCGTGGCTGTTACGACCAGAACACGAGGGGAACATACTACGCCTTCTGCTCACGACCGGCCAACGACAAGTACATACCCTGCCAGAAACAGTGAGTGATATATTCTATGCATCATTACAACAAGAGAAGACTTCTTGGCTTATTTGCAGCAACAACTGGATTTAACAGAGAAAATAAAAACATTGGTGGACAAGGTCCAAAACAAGACATGACCCAAAACCCTGTAGAGATGCCCACCTCCAACCAACCATCAACCCGTTTAACGAACCTCTCCTTTTCTCTCAACCTCTGTGCCCTCAGGGACGTAATGTGTGGAAAGCTTTTCTGTGAAAAAGGCCAGGAGGATCCAAACTACGGCCGTTATCTCATGTTCAGCAACTGTAAAGCCACTTTCTACGGTGACCGTGACAGTGACTTTGGTCAAGTTGACACTGGTACCAAGTGTGACGAAGACAAGGTACATTTGCCGTACAGCAATACAATTCATACAGCTCTCCAAGTAGTCCAACAGGAAGTGATCTACCTGTAGCCTAAACCTAGACGGCATTAATGGAGGAAACACGCTCTCTTTGTCTTTCTTCTAGGTGTGTAGTGAAAACCAGTGTGTGACCTTAGAAGTTGCCTACAAGGCGACCAACTGCTCAGCCAAATGCAAAGGACATGGGGTAAGATAACTGCACTACACCAGCCTTAGTCCAGCCATGCTCTGCCTTTTCTTTGCTCCAACATGGGGATGGTAAATACACGATGAATCAGGGAAGATCCAAGAAAACATGCAGACCAAAAGAATGATCATACCCGTATCTCCCAGTCCCGTAAATACCACATCGGGAGCCCCCTGTTGCACATATGACACATCTTGCCCCATATAATCCTTCTGCGTAGTTACCAGTCTCAAGTCTAGCCAAGGTTCCTAGTTCCAATCATACCACACCTGTAGATCCTTGTTCCTGGTACACCAACCTGTAATTGCAGCATTATCATACCTGTAGTTCCTAGTTCCTTATGAAGTTCCTCATTCCAGATAGCCTGTGGCCCTAGCTCTGTGATCTTTGTCGGTAGGCTTTTGTTGCACTGCACCCATCCACGGCACCCGGGGAGCATTTTGGGGTTAGGTGCCGTAACTGCACCGCTTTTTTCTGTCGTGTACTGTCGGCTCAGTGGACCGAACCAGTGACTCTCTGGTTCCCTAACCTGTAGCCCATGACTGCCTCTTGGTGTTCTCACAACTAGGACTGGAGGTTAGGGAACCAGAGGGTTGCTGGTTTGGTCCCCTGAGCCAACAGTACACAACTGAAATGCACCTGGGAGAGGCTGAAGGGTTAGGTGCCTTGCACAAGTGCAAGTCAGTTGTGTCCTCTCGGCTCAGGGGACCAAACCAGTGAACCTCCGGTTCCCTAACCTCTAGCCCATGACTGCCTCATGGCGTTCCCACAACTAGGACTGGAAACCACTGCAATGTATCAGAGTTGTAAAACGACATTCACACTTTAGTGGGATTAGCCGTGGTGTACTGGATTGGGAATGCAGACCTCTAATTCACACAGTTCCAGTTCCACTGACCTGATCGAAAGCTTAAATGTGGGGCCCAGGAAAACACTGCATTGAACATGTGTATGCCCTACAGGTGTGCAATCACAAGCTGGAGTGCACCTGTGAACCTGGCTGGCTTCCACCTGACTGCGAGAGGCAAGCTACCGGTGGCATGTCTAGAAGTACGTCCTACTTTCCTACTTCACACCATGTCTATGACTCTCTGTCCAACATACGCCACACCTGTAACTACACCTTAAGCTAGTCCCAGATACACCTCAGGCCTTTCCTAGAAGTCCTAGTCCCAGACCCACCACACGTGCAGCTCCTAGTCCTAGTAATTCCTTGGATCAGAATCATCATATCTGTATTTCCCAGTCCCTTATATACCACATCTGGAGTTCCCGGTTCTGGATACACAGCAGTTGTGCATATGACACATCTAGCACCATGTAGTTACCAGTCTCAGGTGTACCCAGGGCTCCTAGTCCCAATCATCCCACTCCTGTAGATCCTTGCTCTTGGTACACCAACCTGTAATTCCTAGTACAAGCAGAATTATCATACCTGTAGTTCCTAGTCCAACCGGTGGCCTGTCCAGGGTGTTTCCTGGCCTCTGCCCAATGGGTGCGGGGCAGGCTCCAGCACCCACCATGACCCAGAATGATGAGCAGCTTAGAAGATGAATGAATGAATGAATGAATGAATTCCAAGTTCCCTATGAAGTTCCAGATACCCTGTGGCAATGGCTCTGTGATCCGAGTAGGTGGACCTTTGTTGCATTCCAACATACCTCTGTACTCCAGTGTCTTTGGTGCTAGCTATCTAGCAGTCTCCAGTAATCTGACTTGGGATGTCTTCTGTAGCACAAGAGATGTAGGGAACACTGAACTTGGGAAAACGCTTAAGTGGCTCAAACTGTACCTTCCCCTCTTTCAGATGGAGTGATCACCATTGTTGTGGTGGTCTGCATCCTGCTGGGCGCCTGCATTCTCATTGGGGTCGGCATCTATCTTATGAAACGCAGAAAGCGTGGCCCACGTCAAACTAGGTCAGCAGAAACACCTGCAAACAAGCATGTATACACATCACAAGGCTCCACAACCGTCACAGTGACATTCTTACCCATCTCATCCACCAGGGAACAGGTACCTAAGAAAGACCCTCCACCAATCAACAGCTCTTATTTCAACACCCGTGGAGTTGATCCTCCTCACCAGAACTCACCCATGGTAACCCTTAACATCTCATATTCATAACCTGTCAATCATCTGCTCGTGTCCTCCGTCTGCCAGTACACTAAAAGGCAGCAAATGTATTTTTATTTGTAGCAAATACGTCCAAAAGGTCCTCCACCACCACCTCCTTCCTCTAAGGCCCACGTCCCACCCAAAACCCTGCACACCGACATCAAGTCAGCACACAAGGTAATGAAGCAAACCCTGCTAATTTAAGCATTTAATTTTAGTTTTAATTTTATTTTTTAATTTAATTTTAACATCCATTGTATATAAGACTAACAGGCAGCACAGAAGGTTATAAAGCAAACCATGCTAAGTTATATATTTTTTGGTTTTAATTTTAACTTAAAATGTTATTGTAGTTTTAATTTTAGTTTTTTAACTTTATTTTAACATCTATTAAATAATAGACTTAACGGCAGCACAGAAGGTAACAAAGGGAACCCTGCTAATTTGAGCAGTTCATTTTAGTTTTATTTTAGTTTTTAAAATTTAATTTTAGATTTCATTTTAAATTTACTTTTTAAAATATAACTTTAGTACTTTAATTTTAGCTTTAATTTTAAAATCCATATTATATAAGACCTCAAGGCAGCACAGAAGGTAATAAAGAGAACCCTGCTAATTTAAGCATTTAATTTTAGTTTAAATGTTTTTAAATTTAGATATAACATCCATTATATATAAGACTAAAAGGCAGCACAGAAGGTTGTAAAGCAAACCATGCTAATTTAAGCATTTAATTGTAGCTTTAATTGTAGTTTTAATTTAGTTTTTGAAATTTCATTGAAGCTATAATTATTTTTTGTTTTAATTTTCGCTTAAAATGTTATTGTAGTTTTAATTTTAGTTTTTTAACTTAATTTTAACATCCATTATATAATAGACTTAAAGGCAGCACAGAAGGTAACAAAGGGAACCCTGCTAATTTGAGCATTTCATTTTAATTTTAGTTTTATTTTAGTTGTAATTTTAGTTTTTAATTTATTAGTTAATTTATAGTTTTTAAAATGTAATTTTAGATTTCATTTTAAATTTACTTTTTAAAATTAAACTTTAGTATTTTAATTTTAGCTTTAATTTTAACATCCATATTATATAAGACATCAAGGCAGCATAGACGGTAATAAAGCGAACCCTGCTAATTTGAGCATTTAATTTTTGTTGTAGTTTTAATTTTAATTTGAGTTTAAAAAAAAAATTTTATGTAATTTTAACATCCTTTTTTTAATGATGCATTTTTTCCTTTTTCATCCATGTTTGGTGATTCACACACCAACTGTAAAAGGCAGAAATACCAGCATATACATTTTGCAAACTCCGCCACTATGGCCAGAGTACTATAAATGTGACTTTGTAGTAACACACCGATTCTCTTCCAGGCACTCAGACCACCTCCTCCACCGAAGGCTTGAACTCTATAGCCTGTATGGAGCTGCCGAAAAGACAAATTTCTCCTTAGTCTCTTGCTAACTCTACCCACGAGCACTTCATAAGGACCAATGCTTTGTAGAACTGCACCTTATACAGCAGTTTAATATGGAGCCCTCTAGAGGCCAAGACTGCTAGTTCTGAACATTAAGCCACAGACGCAAATCCCGTCCAAGAACACTCTACAAAGCTTGGCTCACTCTCAGAGGACTTGAAACTGAAATGGTGAGGTGAACCCAGAGCGCTGGAACAGAAGATACACAGTCATTTCCATGATGCAGCGCTGGATGTGGCACCAAACCATAGACACACACTTGTACTCTGGTCTCAGGGCAAAGCCATGCTCTGCGGTACGCTGCCTCCTGCTGGAGCCTTCCTTGTATATAGTTTAAGAGTGAATTATTTATTTTCGCACTTGAGTGCCATGTGAGTGAATGCATGTGAACATGTATGTGACTTAAACAAGCCTAAATTCAGAATTAGTTTTTTACTGAGGAAAATGTGTAAAGCCTTTACTTAATGAAACTGTTGGTTTGTAGCTGCCTGATAACTTCTTAATAAAGACACTTTATAACTACAGAGGCACCGATACCACTTTCTTCCCTCCGATACCTCTTTCTTCCCTCCGATACCTGATCCTAACACACAGGCTGATCCCAAGACTACCAAACTCCGTCCAACCTATTTATATAATTACAAAGTATTTTATTTTAGTGAAATCAGGGTTTTTACTTTTTGGATTATATATATGGATTATATAT
>CM067499.1:2049407-2070951 GCA_034552555.1 Semaprochilodus insignis
GCAATCCGAAGGACGAATCTGGCTTTGGCGGTTGCATATGCTATGCTAACATAGGCTAATGGTGTGTGTGATGGTGGTCAATCTGAAAAGATGAGCTCGCTTTGGGGGACTACTGTACTCTATACATATCTACACGGATTAAAAAGAGATATACACATTTAGGCAAAAACTCAAAAAAATCGGAAACTACAACGTCTCAGGCATCAGGTAGTGCATTCTTAACTGTTCATAACCACGTATGTGCTTGTCAGACTCTCTAAGGAGACTCTGGTACCCTAAAACTACTGCAGAGAAAGGACGGACACGCCAAACGACCAATCACAAGCCGGCTATCGGGCATGACGTATAGAAGGTAACGGAGTCACGACATAAACAGCCCCTCAGGAAACACGGAGGTATAGGATGGCTGGAGCGTCTGTGGCTCCTGAGGCTACTGTTCCTTCGGCTAATCTGAGCTGGAACAACAAACACAACAACACTCCAGGATCCAGGGAAGCGTGGACAGCCAATCAGAACACAACTATCAAAGGTATCAGACTCTCCGCCTATGTGCGGGCAGTGCACCTGCTGCCGAGACTAATTCCATGCACCAGCTTTCCATGAGGGAGCTTTCAGAGGTGGACGTCTGGTTCCCGTCAGCACCACTGTGAACGGTTCTGAAGCCTCTCTAGAATGAACTACTTCACATTCAGTATTCGCTTCATTACGGAGAAAACAATTTGGTGGAATTCCAGGTTGGGAAGTCTGACCAGCTGATCATCATGGGACCTATAGGAAATTTCTAAAGTCTAATTTTAGGAAGACTGTGATCGTGTTGAACAAACACTGCCATGCATGCACAGATTTGCTAATGCTAACGTTAGCACTGCGCCCTTAGGCTACTTGTTTATGTTGGAGTGGAAGCGGCTAATGATTGAAGACGGACTACAACACTGCCATCTAGTGGTCAGAGGTTTAGCCAGGTGCTTTTACATCCAGATTTTTGAGGAACTCCAGTTCCCGGTCCTGGATTTTGTAATGACCGGTAGGTTTCTTTTATCCATCTGCAGTTACATACTCCAGGACGGGAATCTGGATTTAAGGTGGACAGATCCCTAAACCGCACAACAGGGACTCTTCAAGGGGTCCTTGGTATAGTCCAGGGGTCTTTAAATCCAGACTTTTTAAGAACTTCAGTTTCTGGTCCTGGATTTCTGTTAACTATGACCAGTTACATACTCCAGGATGGGAATCTGGATTTAAGGTGGACAGATCCACCAGGCAAGGGGTCTTTAAACTCAGACCCCTGAAGAACTTCAGTCGCCAGTCCTGGTTTTTCCAATAATTGGTAGGTTCAATTAACTCTGAGGTGCTTACATATGCCAGGACCGGAATCTGGATTCAGAGCCCGGGTTTGAAGTCCTCTGCTCTAGCCCATACTGGGGTCCCATGTATGTGCTCCCAGAGGGGTGGGTACTCTGAGTGGTCCTCATTGAAGACCACCTGAGGAACAACACTGTGTTTGAAACTTACTTTTGACGATCCGCTCGGTGGTGGACTGTTTCTCTTTGGGCTCTCTGGCCGACATCTTCGCTGTGAGACCCCGGAGGGAGAGGGCAGATCACTGTTCTCCGCGCTGCTGGTGGTGGTACAGTCCGAGGTGGCGGCTGGTCGCTGGTCCCTCAGAGCCGTTGGCCGCTCCTCCGCTGTGGGGGTCTGAAAACCACTCGAATTGAAAGTGTCAGTCCTGCTTTCTGTCCGAAACGGGGCGATAAAGCGGCTAATTCAGAGAAAGAGGCGAAGTCCCGAATTCAGGAGAGGGAGCATCTTATAACAGCTACACCTGATTAGCTGCTAGCAAACAACAACAACAACTAACTAACGCTAGCGCTGCCCGCTCCTCCTCAGGTCCGTTAGCTGGTCGGCACTGAGCGGGAGGTAAAGAGAGGAGGAAAGGAGGTGAAAACGGGGATAGTACTGACAGACAGGCAGCCTCCCGCTCTCTCCCGGCGGACACGGACCTGTTAGATAGTCGGGAAGCCGCGTCTTCGTCCTCCTTCGGCTTTCTCTGGACAGACAGTGCGGAGCAGATGATTAGCCCTTTGCGAGCGACGGCGGCTAATCCGATTTCCCACTTCTCCTCTCAGCCCCTCTGTCAGTCTCTCTGCCGGCAGCCCAGCCGCTCACTCTCCGCCTCAGCCCAGCAAATCACCCTTTCTTCGTCTCCGGCTCGCTTTTCTCGGACATAGCTAGCCGTGTCCTGCGTCTGTCTGAGAGATTTCTCTGATCTGGAACCATATGGCTTCCACTCACTCCGTCCCTCCCAGCTCGCTCGCTGTCTCAGATTAAACGCTAATCTCAGAGGCCGCGTCCCAATACCGGCCCGGGCGCCCTAACTAGGCTGCTCGCTTTGAGTGGCGAGTTTCTGTTCGATCACTTTTACCCCTACTGAGGTTCCGCTCACTACTACAGTCCAGGAATCAGAATCAGAATCAGGTTTATTGGCCAAGTATGTTGACACACACACAAGGAATTTGGTTTCAGCAGGAAGAACTATGGATGCTTTCTCATGAGGTCATCATTTTTAGAGGATAAGTCAATATTTTGAAATGATAAGTCAATTTTCTTTAAATACTAAGTTATTATTTTGAAATGATTAAATCATTAAGTCTTTATTTGGAGATAGTACGTCATTATCTTTAGGCGCTAATAGATTAGTATAAAAATATCATATGATATAAAATATAATAGTATAGTCATTATTTTGAGATACTAAGTTTTTTTCAAGATGATAAATCATTATTTTGACATATTAAGTCATTATCTTCAGATACAGAAACATTATTTTGAGACGATAAGTCATTATTTTGAAATGATAAGTCAATATTCTTTAAATATTAAGTAATTATTTTGGATTTGGATTAATTCATTAAGTCATCATTTGGAGATAGTATGTCATTATCTTTAGGCTCTAATAGATTAGTATAAAATATCATATGATATAAAATGTAATAGTATAGTCATTATTTTGACATACTAAGTCTTTATTTTGAGTTTCTAAGTTTTTATTTTGAGATGATAAATCATTATTTTGAGATATTAAGCCATTATTATAAGACGTTAAGCCATTATTTCATAAGACGTTAAGCCTTTATTAAGTCATTATCTTGAGATACTAAGTCATTATTTTGAGACGATAAGTCAATATCTTGAGACGTTAAGTCAACATTTTGAGACATTAAGTCAATATTTTGAGACGATAAGTAATTTTGAGACATCAAGTCAACATTTTAAGACGATAAGTCATTATTGTGAGACGTTAAGTTATTATTTTGAGACGTTAAGTCATTATTTTGAGACGATAAGTCAATATTTTGAGACGTTAAGTCATTATTTTGAGACGTTAAGTCATTATTTTGAGACGATAAGTCATTATTTTGAGACGTTAAGTCAATATTTTGAGACGATACGTCATTATTTTGAGACATCAAGTCAACATTTTAAGACGATAAGACATTATTTTGAGACAATAAGTCAATATTTTGAGACGATACGTCATTATTTTGAGACGTTAAGTCATTATTTTGAGACGTTAAGTCATTATTTTGAGACATTAAGTCATTGTTTTGAGATGTTAAGTCATTGTTTTGAGATGTTAAGTCATTATTTTGAGACATTAAGTCATTGTTTTGAGATGTTAAGTCATTATTTTGAGACGTTAAATTATTTTGAGATGATAAAATACTACTTTGAGATATTAAGTCATTTATTTAAGATGCAGGTACATTTTGTAATGCTTTGGTTACCAACTGGTGCACTAGTAAGTGGGAGTGCTAGTTGACGGTTGCTAGCTGTTTTGGCTTGTGGCTAGCTGCTGCCTCTGCCTGGACCTGGGTATTAGCTATTAGCCACCATGTTGATCCAAAAATACATGTATATGTCACCGTTACTAAAAATAAAACCCTTGTGTGTCCAAAATGAATTTTTAACAGGGTGAAACGAGCTGGCAGTTAAATAAATAAATACATAGGGTCTGTTATAATATGCTGTCAGTGCCCCAATGGGATTAGTAAAGACAAACAGAAGCATGTTGAACATTTCTGCTCTATTGTTTAAAGGAGCAGTTTGTAAAATTGACACAACCTGTTAATTTCATACTCCAAACACTGGGGGGCAACATATCACCAGAACATGCACAGTCCCTCCTCCCATCGTTATTGGTTAGCTGCCCTTTAATGATCTAACCGGTGGGAGCAGCACTGGTACAAAGGACAGGTCGGCGCTAGCGGGTTAGCATGCTAACTTTAGTAGCTATCTCTGCAACATCATACATAGATGACTTTGACACACCGTCAAACTGTTACTCCTTCACACTCCGCTGATCATTTCAGTTTACTTTGGGAAGTTTTAAACTAGAACAAAAATACATATTGCTCCTTTAAGTGTCCCAAAACTAGTGTTCTCTTTTTGTGATACTGGGATGAGGAAAAAAAAGACTTCCGTGCTGGTCTAAACTTGTCACCCAGTGCACCCAAAGAATCCACAACACAACACATGCTGGTTTTTCTAGCAGTGGTAGGACCTGGCAGTGTTCAGCACCCTCCCTCTTTATTCAGTCGGATAGTTTGACCCGTTTTACATACAGCCGCCTCGGAGTTGCTGACTACGTTCCCCTGGCTCAGTCAGACAGACTAATCCAGCTTCTGGGCGCCCAGAATTCTGCGCAGTAGACCA
Source organism: Semaprochilodus insignis (assembly GCA_034552555.1). Classification (NCBI taxonomy): domain Eukaryota; kingdom Metazoa; phylum Chordata; class Actinopteri; order Characiformes; family Prochilodontidae; genus Semaprochilodus; species Semaprochilodus insignis. The sequence goes on from CM067499.1 coordinate 2,054,121, forward strand.
GCCTTCTAGTTAGGGCGCCAGTGCGAGGATTGGGACGCGGCCGGGGCCACTTACAAGATTCCCTACATGGTGGAGGCGCAGCTCCCTGCGTCATGACGCAACGATGACGCGGCACGCGCTTCACATGTGCGCTCCACACGCTCGAGATGTTTTCTTTTTTTCCTCTTTTCCTCCTGAACTGCAGCGCGCAGTCATTCACTCCGGAGCAGAGAGAGAGAGAGAGACGATACTGCACTGTAGCTACCGTGTAACAGACTAATATTGATGAGCCTTTTAAAGTCGGGTTTAGTGCACAGACTGTAGTCCATCTGTTTCTCTGTATACTGTGTTACCCTGTTCTTCAGTGGTCAGGACCCCCACAGGACCACCACAGAGCAGGTATTATGTGGGTGGTGGATCATTCTCAGCACTGCAGTGACACTGACTTGGTGGTGGTGTGTTAGTGTGTGTTGTGCTGGTGTGAGTGGATCAGACACAGCAGTGCTGCTGGAGTGTTTAAACACTGTGTCCACTCACTGTCCACTCTATTAGACACTCCTACCTTGCTGGTCCACCTTGTAGATGTACAGTCAGAGACGATAGCTCATCTGCTGCTGCACAGTGTTGGTCATCCTCTAGTCCATCGTCAGTGGTCACAGGACGCTGCCCACAGGACGCTGCCGTGCTGGATAGTTTTGGTTGGTGGACAATTCTCAGTCCAACAGTGACACTGAGGTGTCCAGCACCACTACCGTGTCTGATCCACTCACACCAGCACAACACACACTAACACACCACCACCACGTCAGTGTCACTGCAGTGCTGAGAATGATCCACCAGCCACATAATACCTGCTCTGTGGTGGTCCTGACCATTGAAGAACAGGGTAATACAGTATACAGAGAAACAGATGGACTACAGTCTGTACCTGTACAACTACAGAGTGCTTCTTCTAAATGCATTCATGAAATAAACGTGTGTGTGTGTGTGTGTGTGTGTGTGTGTGTGTGTGTGTCCACTAGAGGGAGCCAGATTCATTGAGATGTTACAGGCTGTCACATGGGCAGTCATGTCTGGTTCATGGGGTCAACGGTAAGGCGAGGATGGTGTGTAAGTGTAAACACAGTAGGACAGCGAGGCGTGTTGAAAACCTTGGAACTTCTTTATTAAGCTTACAATAAGACCATTTCACCACGTCCACCTACTTCCACAGACATGAACTACAGTGATACAATGCACATTGGGAGTGTGTCGAACAGCCACGCGTTCAGCTGTGGTGGACCTGAACGCGCAGCTGACGGGGAAGGTTCTGAAAGATAAACAAAAACAAAGACGTACACAAACAAACAAACAGTCACAAGGGAGTGAAAGAGACGGTGGCTCCTGGAGATGCTTGCAGGCCTTTCGGCTGGGTCACGCGTCATCGCGACCATGACTAGATGTTGGCAGCAGTGTTCGGTCTGAGAGGTGCCTGGAATAAGCTTACGCGACCAAGCCGAACAGAACCGCACACTATCGATACACACAATCATCACCGTCATCGAAGTATGAAGGGGCCAGTTAGGGGCCCCGAGTTCAAAGGGGACCTATTATTCTCCTTTTCAGGGGCCATGCTTTTATCTTTGGGGGTCTACAAGAATTTTCCTGTGTTTCCTTCTTTAAGCCCCGCCTCCTGATGAGCCCAGTCTGCTCTGATTGGTCAGCTCACCCACTCCGTTCTGATGGGTCAGATGGCAACCTGCTACTAGTTCCACCCCCACACTGCTGTGGCTGTTCTTACGGCAGCGTCGGTTCTGCCGTTTCAGTTTGATCCAGAGTCCGTTCCTGAAAGTCCAGCAGAGCAAGCTGGTAGAGCCTCCTTCACAAGCTGGACCGGACCAGACTGGTTTCAGAGTGGTCGGTTCTTGCTGTTTTAGGTCTGTGTGCACTATGGGAGTGCCAAGCTAGCCGGTAGGTGGGCAATCAGGACTGTGTTACATTGGGCTTTATACCTTTGCAGAACCTTCACATGCACAAATACCTACATACACAGTACAGGAAAGAGAAGAACCGGAAAAGCATAACAGCCCCCCCCCCAAAAAGTGAACTAGCCTACAATCTGCACGCCATTCCTCGTAGCCCGAATGCAGTCGGACAGCCAAAACTTTGCTAAAAGGTTCATGTGGCTAACAAGAAGCGCTAAAGCAGTTTATCCCCAAATGATCACATGCAGTCATATGCAAATTTCACACAATATATTGATGATGCGATAACCTACCTAGAACCTACCTAGAACATCCACAGTTTGACCAGGAAGCCTACACGTCAGCAGATGACTGTATTTGTCTCAAACGGTGTTGAGTGGTCCAGTAACCTCAGACAGACTCGCATCTGTAGTTTTTGCTGATACTGATAATCTGTATGACCTTAATATGCCCAGATCGTTTTAGCCGAACGCTAAACCAGCACTGATCTAATCCACAAGAAACTTTAGGTTCCACAGATGCTACCAGATCTAGTGTTTGAGTCATTAAGAGGACCCCAACATCGCTGTGGATGGCTAACAGCAACCGTGCTAACAGGGTAATATTGCTTGTCTTGTCACTATTACTGCAGCTACAACCTGCAGGGTGATAAAGGTGCTGCAGGTAATGTGAGCTGCTTTGAATGGACTCACAGGACTGTGAATGGACAAAAAAAAAAGGAGCTGGCAAATCAATAACTGCATGAACGTACCTCGATAAACGCTCCTTAGTTTGGGATGCGGCAATAAGAATGCAGTGAGAAACGTCAGCTGTTCAGATGGAAGAAACAGATCCAATACGATACATCACTCAAATAAAAAACGCTGAAATGTCTCATTAACACGCTTTAAACACACTTTGTGTTCCCGAAAAAAAAGCTGGATCCGTTACGGCTTTCCTGTCTGCATTCCCAAGCTACCTACCAAAATCGAGCACATGGGGTTAACAGAATACTATGAACAGTGTACTAGCCGTGCAATGTACTTTTTAGGGAGATCAATGCACCAATATGCACGCCATGGGCCGCTGCCGATATCGGATGTACACATCTGCCGAGGCGCTTGCTGAAACCTTAACATTTTTCAGTGTTGGGAAACTAGGAATACCAATAAATTTCTTTACTTCACTCTGCGGGGTGGCATATGCAGCAAGATGACCAAAACATGGACAAAGCAGTAACCCAGTGTCGGCTAAACCCTCCTTTCTTCCCGAGTCCAGTAAACTACAGGACAATTCCACCTTCCCCCCACCCCCCACAGTCCATCATCAAAACAACTGTCCAACTCAACACAGTTTGACACGGAGCAAGGTTAATTGCTGTACTTGAGCTTCTATTACTTGTTAGCCACATTAGCCTCTAAAGAAGCAAACTCCGGACACCCAACACGTCTTGGCTGACGCGCTACGTTTGGATTAGGAGGAAAACTGTACAAACATTGAAGAGGCACTTCAGTTTCATTTACGCAACGTTAAGTGGCAGCATTCGAATGAATGTGCGCATCGAGGGTCTCGCATCTCCATCCACATTAGAGGTGAGGAAGAAAACCTGACCCTTGACCAGGTTCTGAACTTCCGAGAAATATTCCCAGGAAAACAGCTCAACACAGCAACGTTTACGAGGTTAAGAAAGGGGTTTAATATCTTAAAACTACATGCCGTGATATAGAATTACCTGAAGGTATGGTACGTAAGGTCACTTATGAGATTAGATTCACATCAATAGCATATTCATGACAAAAGCGGTGCTCACAGCCGTGGATCTTCAAAGCTGGAGGGAACATTCCAGCGTTAATCTGCTGCTTCTGGATCTAATGGCCGACTACTTCGGCCTCGAAACTGTAATGGGCGGCTGCTGAATTCCATGCATAAACATTCGACCACTTAACAGCGATCTGAAGCGGTGGCCGCCGCTTTCTAACCAAACGTAGGTGGTAAAATAAGACGGGGATGGAGAAATCGTCCTTGTGAAGCTGCATTCCAACTAATGCTGGAACACGGATAAAGTAGTTCCGGTTACTTTCACTTTTGAAAAGGCTTTCATAAAAGCCGGAATACACGATTACAATGCCACAGCCTGAGGCACTCATGAACGTTTCTATAGGTCTTGCACACGGAATTCAGCAGCTCCCCAGCAGCTAACTGCAGTCGAATTATTGCATGTGGAAACCCAAAGGCTGGAGTATTCCTTTAGCAGGGAGGAACGTGCAGGTGCGACCATGGCCATGGTGAACACAGCGATCATACCTGCAGGCACAAGATGGCTGAGAGTACACAGTGCCCACGTAAACCTGAAATGTCAGTTCCAGCTTCAGCTGCTAGCTCAGTTTCCACTGGGCATCAATAACGAAGAAACCGGGTCAAGAAGAAGCGGGTTTGAAATCATGGCTTAGGAAGCACAGTACTCCGGAGTAAGGCATGGAGAGACAGCACCTTCTTACGACTGACGGATTAGTAAACGGGTACATGGAGAATCTGTTAGGCATGGTACGTGACATCAGAAGTAAGTCTATTGAATATGTCATTATAAGAAAAGCCAACAAACAAACAAACAAACAAAAAAATATATATATAGAATCAGTGACTTTCACAAAGTCTTAGGAATCAATGCTATTATGGCTGTACTGGAAAAAAAAAAAGCTTTCAACATGAGAATATTAATATTCCTAAATGTTAATTCACTTATATTAGCCTAGTGAACCCTCTTTGTACCAAAAGCAACGTTCTGCATCCACCTACATTTAAACGCTCAATTAAGAACATGCCAGATCTTTCGCTTTTCAGTGTTAGTCACAGTAATAAAAGACAGTGCAAGCAAACATGACACGAGTCACGGAGTGATCGACTCGAATGCGCCGTCATGCATCACTATTCGTTCTGTCTGCATATTCCAAAGCATTCATTCGCCACGTGCCTTGTGTTCTTCAACACAGGCTAAATCGAAAGCCTGGTTAAGCTTAGGCAATAGTTAGCAAGATCCCGACTAGCTAGCTTCCGCTTCCAATCAAACTGTCCCTTAAAAGGAAATTCCATGGATTTGAAACACTTGCTCCATTCATTCAGAGCAGTTTGATGTGAAACGCATCACTCAGGACCAACTTGCCAAGCTAGAGGAGGTGATGGGAACCAGACGTCTCTCTGTACAAGCTCCCTCATAGAAAGCTATTACACGAATTGGTTGTGTATACGCTGAGCCGCTGTTTAAGGATAGATAAAACTGTTTATAAGGCAAAACACTGCAGAAACAGCCACCCAAGAAAACGTAGATTTTGGGATATACCACTGTTCCACCATCTTCAACATAACCTAAAAAAACGCAGATTATGGATAGCGATTAAAATGGCTATATTAGCATCGTAAGCATCGCAGCCTCTGGTTCCCATCACCACCACTGGAAAGAAATCAGAGTCAATGTGTTTTTCTACAATGAGCCATTTTACACCAAACAGCAATGAACAACTTTACCATCTTAGTGATGCAGAAATCCTGCAGAACTGGCAGATTACCGCACAAACATTTAAACCCGAACTGGAAGACACCATTGGTCATGATTAGCCAGGATTGGCTGGCTTTTCCAGAGTTCCCAGATTAAGCTTAAACATCAACTACAGCTGTCAACTGAGAGTCACCATCACTTTTGCCACACTTATTAGTATGCATCCCAATGCAAACCAAGCTAGACGTTTTCGTTCACATCTTGAACTAATCTATTCTAGCACTTTGACTTCTCCCTCAACTAAAAATGTCTTTGGCTGCAGGTCTGGGCATACAAGCCTGAATTTTCTTATTGGTGCGACACAGTTCGGTCTCTGTTTGCATAGGCTTCATCTTCATCTTCATCATCACCACCATCATCAGTGACGAAGCAGCTTTTTCAAATATGAAATGTATGACAATCCGAGGGTGGACTAACAGATACTTTTCAATTTCACGAAACGACCAAACGGTGCAAAGTGAAGAAAAGGAAACCATCAAATCAGGTTGTACCAATGACTGTCAGATCCATGACGGGGTTTCGAACCCATTGGAGTGGATTACTGGTAAAAGCCCTCTCAGCCTGGCTTCTGATGAGGTTGATGAGGGACTGATTCGACGTAACAACCAAATGAAGCAAAAAGGTCTGGAGTGTCACCAGCCATCTTGGAATCACCTCCAATGACAGAAGCACAAAAGTCTAAAGTGCAAGTTTAGGAGAAAATAAATGAAAACAAAACCAAAAAAAGGTCCCGACTGCAGACGCTACTGTTTGTACTGTTGGATTGTTCTTCCAGCATTTCAATGCACGATGTTCTTCTAAGTGCAGGCTGGAGAAACCTCCAGGAAGGGTGAAGTGTTTGTCCAGTGCTTTTATTGTTCCTTCCAGATAGGTTGTAGAGCAAGTAGGTCACTGCATGATGAAGCCTGGTTGGGGGGCCAAACGTGGTGTTGGCGCTGGTCTCTGAGGGACTGGCGGGGTGTACTGGGGCATGTAGACTGAGGGGTATCCGAAGTTAGGATTTGGTGGAGGTTGACCCACTCTGGGGGGGATAGGAGGGTACGGGGTAGCTGGGTAGGAGAACGCGGTAGAAGGCTGGGGTGCAGGTGCAGGTGCTGCTGGGGGGCTTTTGATTGGTGGCAGCGGCGGCGCCCGTCTTGGCTGAGGAACGGGGGCCGGGGAGCCGTTGATCTCTCGTGGGAGCGGGGCAGGTTTGGGAGCTGGTTCTGCCGCAGGACGGCACGGCTGGAGCACAGCCTGGAGAAGCTGAGGGGATTTTAGGACCATCTCCTGAAGCTTCTCAATCTTCACTCTGCGCAGGTGGGCCAGCTTCCGCTTGCTCTGATACTCGTCAATGAAGGCGTCCAGAGTCACGTCGCCGTTCAGGAAGGAGTCGGCCATGTTCTGTTTTGAAGAAGAAAGACAGATGTTGGAAATCTGAGGCATTTCAGGACAGCCTTCCACAAGGTTCTGCTCCAAAGTGTTACTCATGAATGAAAGCTAATGCTAAAGCTAATGAAACGGTCATCAATATTTCCACCTTAAGTCATCCCAAAAAGTTTGTCTATATTGTCAATTATCATAGCAGCATATTAAGCTTTGAACTCTAATGAAGCTGCTAATGACAGTTAGTACAGTACCACGTTCAGCTTACCTCAGTGACCTATTCCGACTAAAGAAGAATTAATTTTCCAATATATCTGCATAATTCAGTGAAGACGTATGCAAAATTACGTAAAATGCTTGAAAAATTTTTTATTTTTATTTTTTTTTCACAGAACTGTCGAAACCAGATATCTGAAGAGTTTGCCTCCCTCACATAAAGTTACTACATGAAACGGCAATAACTTGGGCTTACTGGTCATTCTGAATTGTAGATAAAGCGGCTCATTGTGACCAATGGTGCCCATGACCACCACTGTTAAGAAAGCAGAGCCGGTTAGCTCCTTTACTGTGGAAGTATTGTTTTATATAAGGAATTAAATACACGTATCCTTGTTCTGAGATTGTTCATCAAATGATTAATGATAATGGGAACCGATTACAAACTGTAGATAAGGGCAACAAGCAACATTTCAAGCACTACTCGACAGCACATACACCGTTGAACCAAACGTGGCCCAGCACATGCTTTAAATGTGTATGTTTGGTGCCCATGTGCGATATAACCAGCTACTGATCCACCCAGCTGTCAGAAAATAACGGAGTATCAGAGTATCTAATGGTTAAAACCAGCTTTGCCAGGACCAGTAAACAGGCTCAGATCTGTCATGCGTCTACCACAAAACGATGAGGAAGTTGAGCTCTAGCACTGTTTCTAAAACTCTTGCGGTGAATGCAGTATGAAAGTGGTTACCTCCGTTTCCTCCTCGATTTTCGCCCCTTCTGCTTGCAGCAGTGCGAGAAGCGTGTCCAAGGAACAGCTGCCAGACTTGTGGTCTGCAAGTAAAGGGGAAAAAAAGAAAGAACCGTTACTGAAACTATATCATTAGAAAAGATGGGGATTATGCAAGATATTATGCTTCCCATTATCATTCTGATGATGGCTGACACGACTGAGTACAAACACAGTACAGTACGTTTAGATCTTTAGCAATTCTGCTGGCCACAAAGTGCTACCAGACATTCCAGGTTCCCCACAAAAGAAGCCTCCTCAGTCACACCCAAACCCAAGAGGAGGCACTGAAGGGTCTGTGCTATGTATAGATGTGCTCTTGTCTGGGACTAAATTCCACAGTAAGCTTTTCCATGATATAGGGTTTAGGACACAGATGGTGGCTCTGTTCCTCAGCACCAGCTGACCGATGTGCTCCGCCTTGGGCTGGGTGATAAAATGATAACACGGTAGTCATCACGATACAACTGTCCTCAACAGAAACCATTTTAAGTAGAAGAAATCAAAACTGGAACATTCTTAACTCAGGGAAATGACTCGCTCATGAAGCTCTGGCATACGAAGCGGACATGTCACTGCTGGTTTTTCCCTTCTGCACAGCATGTTATCGCAAAATGCATGCGGCATCAGAATAACGCTGCTCCATATTTCTAAGCTTATCTTTCACAATACTGCCGCAGCACGACGGCGGGATCGTCCTACACTGGTTTTGGCTCTTTTCAATGTGCTGAGTAAATGCCCGTGATCATGATCCATCGGAGGGAATGTGAGTTTGAACCTTAAGGGTTGCTTCTTTGGACTCCTCCCATGTAACTTTATTAGTTCTGTTTGTTGCTGTTGTTTACTTGAAATAGTAAAAGTAGTCTAAAAAGCGGTTAAACATGAACTTGAGGTAAATAATGAACCGACATTGTGATAATTATTGACATCGGCCGATAATTATATTTAGAAAAAAACATGCTAATAATTTTAGACATATTGTCCAACGCTAGCTCCGCCCATAAAAGACCTTCATGGATTGCTGGTAAAAATATCATTCGAAAAACAGCCGTGTTTTGGGCAGAACAGCATTTATAATGCTTTGTTAACGTCAAAATGTTGTTGATTTACACAGCTATAAACAGATATGCTAAAAGCTTGGACAAAAATGTAGACTAAGTAAAATAATCATTGTCTGATGAATTAATAACATTAAACAGCATAAACAACTTCCTTAATGGTGAATTAATGACCGTATAATTACCATCCAGACTAACTTTCAATATTAGGCTAAATAATAACTGATTAAGATTACTGAGCTACATCCAGTGGTGTACACACACACACACACACACACACACACACACACACACACACACACACACACACATATATATATAAACTAGAACCATATATTAGAATTACTCTAGAAATAGAACAGTTAAAATATTCAAAGATTCAAACAATTTACATAATATCAGCAATTATTCCAATAAAATAACAACATGTAACACTATATAACTGACACTGATATGCTATTCAGAAAACATATTAGCTGCATCGGTTCTAGCATCTTAAGTACTTGCCAAATATACCAACATCATGACGAAAACAGAGAGGGCCACAATATGTTGCCTCATGCTACATCGACCAAGCTAAGCCAAGCTGGCAGAGGAAGTAACAAACCGAGAATTAGCCAGTTAGCAACACTAAAACAGCTGGAGCAGTTTCACACAGCACTAAACTACACCTCATCTCTCCCAACAGTGTGATCTTCCACATGCCTTCGACAAAAACTACCCTACAGTTCCTCATTAGGCTGAGCTCTGTAAAGCTTGTCCGACCGAGGTTATGAAAGAGTGCTTCTGTGCATGCGACATGAACAGGTCAATTCTCTGAGAACTGTTGTTCCCCAACTGCCTGGATGAGTCAGAGGATGTATAAATGCAGCAGAGGCGAAGCCCACAGTGCTGGGTAGGTTTCTGATCAGCATTAACAGCTACATCACGTGACAATGAGGCCGCTAAACACAGAAGGGTTTCTGTTGGCTCCTTCTACATCTGCACACATGGCTGCAAAAACCAAGAGACAAATAACTACATATTAATTAAATATTACAAATGAGTACTGTGAGGTTATTTTGATCAGCAGCCCACTCTACATACACTGTACGTTTAATTAAACCACTCCATTAAAGTGATCACGAATCAGTTCAAAATCATTCAGGACATAAAAGTCCAGCTAAATATCATTACTAACATACTGTTGCTCAAATGGCCCAAACTGACGCACTACTTCATTGACTAGGGTCAATGATCTGGAATCTTGCAAATCATAATCCATAATTCCATAAAGTAACTTGTCAAAAACAGGTTTGAGGGCCCTCCTTCTGTTACTCTCGCAGACGGATAAAAGAGCTTAATTTATCCGTCTATCCCAGGGCGCCATGGAAGCTGTTTCCCAACCGCTCATGTTGCTAGCGACTAACCCAACACCCCCCTGCGAGAGGCAGGGTGGCAGAATGAGCACAACCTACTGCTGAAAGAGAGCAAGAGTGTGAGCGAGAGACCATGAAAGAGAGGTAGACGATAACTATAAACAAAGCCCTACAGTTCATCAATCAATCAATTAATCGATCAATCAAACAATCAATCAATCAATCCGCCCCAAACAGAACTAAAATACAAACGTCACCAGTTTCACTGACACAGATCTAAACGTTTCAGGATGTAGTATTAGCCTACAGCTGGGTAACACTGAGGCCGGGTCAACAGAAATCTAACTTGGCTCCTGTCCTTTTGGACAGGCTGGACTCAGGGTTTAAGTTATCTGCCCGAAGTTAAGATTCCATAGATTTACTGGCATCAGCATCCTTCCCAAAGCACGCCAACATTTCATTTTGGCTTAGACTGGGTTAAAAGCTTTATTACAAACTAACATTCAGCATTATGTAATTAAGTATTGCACAAAACACTGAGTTAAGACAGCTGTTGAGGAAAAACAAGGAATAGAAACCAATTAAATCACTTCAGTCTGTAATGCACTGCTTAACTATTTAAGCGTTCAGTTATAGATTACATTAAATTATATCTGCTGATACGATCAGTTATCAGAATTTTTACCCTAGTTAGCATCAAAGCTTAACAAAATATGAAACCTTTTAGTTTCAGTTGCAAATTTTGGGTCCATGTATCAAATTGCAGAGATATCTACTGATGTTAGCATGCTAACCAGCTAGCCCTGACTCATCCTGTCTCGTAATACCGCTTTGTACATGAAGAGGCAATAGTGAGTCACTGTAGCGCAGCAGGAGTGGAATCAGTCCAACACTAGAGGATGAAGAAGCAGCTCTGTTGCCCCGACGGCGCATGCTAACCTCTTATCAAACACGTTGAAGGTGCTGCTCCCACTGGTTAGATCATTTTAGGGCAGGTAGCCAATGAAGGGAACAGTAAATGCAACGATGGCTGAAGCTCTTGGCGAGTGACGGCCGGTAGCAAACTGAATAAGTGATATAAATAGAGTTAACACTGGAGCTGCTCTTGGAGAGTAAAGAGATCAAGTCTGATGCTGAACTCGTAACCTTTCTTCTAGACTGGTAAGTAAACAGCTGCTAATGCTCACACTGAGATGGAGGAAACGTGTGTTTCCTTGTTTCTTCTGATAGGGGTGGACACCACAACTTCCTGGTGATATGTTGCCCCCTATTGTTACAAATATAAGTTCAACAGGTTGCGTCGTCTTACAAACCACCCCTTTAAAATCAGCATCAGTGGTCCGGCCCTAGCGAAGTCAGTCCGGCTTCAGAGAGGCCACTGGAGGAAAATGCAGCTTTCATCAGCTTGCTCTTGTGTACAAACACTTGGGAGTGATCACACATCCTGGACAACAAGTTTCCTAGAAATGTGCGGGCCATAAAGGTTCTGCTAAGCATGACCCCTCCCCATCTCTAAGGAGTTTCCCAATCAAAACAATGCTCTATTCTCCTTCAGCAACTCCCACACAGCTCTGCTGTTGCACTGGGGCATCACAAGATGGCTATTTGCCTGTATCCAAACCAGCCTCTGAGGGCAAATGTTCTTCCCCTCCTCGTTCTGCTTTTGCCTTTGTCTGGCCAACAGCACAAAGCCACAGTGTTGCTCCACAGCACTCAGGGGGGTATACACATTGTTCGGCTAAGCTAGGCATGACATCAGCAGCAGTCGTCAAGAGAGTGACGGGTCACTTAATGTGCACAAAAGAATCCAGAGCAAATAAAGCATAAAATTAAGGGCACGAGCCGTAAACACCTCAAGCACAGCACTGCGTTTTACGTCATCAAGGCTTTAGGCTTAACTGAGTGAAGAAACAAAGCCTACTGTAACAGATATAACAGTAACATACTGCAGTCTTACTTACCACATGTTTACCACATGTTACTAGCCCAAGTTAAGGACATGTATGGTCTGAACGGGCTAGCTTGAAGTTTATATGTATTGGTTTAATAACACTCAACATAAACTCATAGCTTAGTACTTCAGCATGTGGCCAAATACTGTAGCTACAGGGCTACAAGCTGTGCTGTCCTCACCCTCATATAAACATTCACATACCGTATGGAAATTAAATGAACTTTTTAACCGAGAGCATCGGACGAACATTTATGTATCTGATGGTTGACATTTAATCACCAACATGAAACACACATCGACCCAAAAAACAGCCACTAACAGGTAAATCAGTGTTGTATCACAGCAGCAAAGAACATACTGCCAGGTGGGAACACAGCTAGCGCTACACTGACACAAGAAGATATTGTACTGACCCTGGGAGTTATTTAACCAAGACATTCCAAGACAAAAATCTTCCCAGGTTCATAACTTTGCAGCTTTTTTGTCATATAATCATAAACCTGCACCAACGACACATGTAATTGCAGTGTTTAATAATGAAATATTCATTTAGTAAGAGTGTTTTCCCCACCGCACATGCAAAAACTACAACATGAACTAACTGAACTTACGCTTCCAGTTCCAGTTTATTTTCCACCTGCTCAAGAGACCTGTGGTAATAACCAATATTACCAATTTAATAGTCTATTTGGACATTTTCCGCCATTATGGAGCATCTAACTAAACTAAATCAGCTACTACTTCTTATTATTGGCAGAACTAAAACAATTCTGTGCTAGAATTGCGCTATACTGCGCACACAATTACATAAACGCCTACGTTTACAAAGAATTATGTGTAGAAGTTCATATGAGCAGCTAGCATTAATGCCGTCTTAACTAGCTTATGTTAAGATGTCAAACTCTCCACAGACCATCCTAGTTTACATTCAGAAGCTCTTAACGGTATTACAATAGTGATGGGCAAACTTCTCTTCATCTGGAGGAGCAAAGGACCCACTGAAACGCCCGCATCTTCAGCTGCAGGATCTTCAGGTTCTGAGGATCTGACATAATACTGACATACTGCAAACAGCAGCTCTACATATGCAGAGTTCTACCTAGAGCTCTACGTATCTTCTTCCTGCACTGAAAAAGCAAGGTATTCACGTGGTTTGATGGTTTACCACCAACGCCCCAACACTGCACCAACATCCCCCAACCCCGAAACGGCAAAAACGTTAGTGTAAATAGTCAGCTCCTGCGTCTATTAAGTTTTCTCTGTCAAACGATATACGCGCCTGTAGAGGAGATGTGCCACACATGGTGAACAAATCTGGATGCGCACAGTAGCCTTAACGTTACTGCACACTGGTCCTTCAACTTCCGAAACTATTGCGTTTAACGAAGGTCCGGAGAATTCCCACTCAGAGCAAATGGCACAACAAGACCTACAGCCAAGCACGGAGTCTCACAGTGAGAGTTTAAATGGGATGAACCAAGGAAGCTGGTTGTAGGAGCAGCTTTCAGAGAGGTGAATGCCGTTCGGCCCATAACCATCAGTATAACAAGAAAATTTCCATCATAGTTTTTAGTTTTAATGAGATACTGAGAGTTTGGTTTCTCATTCCATTACAGAGCGGCATCAGCCATCATTACTTTTAAGCAACCTTGAGACCACAGAAAGCCACGGCAGGTGACATCACAGTCAGTCTTATGGATAAACGGATCTCAGCTAACATCACAGTCTAGTCTTCTTAAGCTCACTAACAAAGAGTGGGTGATCAATGATGGTGAAAAATGAGGCGATGGCGGTAATGAGCTCAAGCGGTATTGCAGTAATGCTGTTTTCCTCACAGCACTTACTCATCTGATCCATCTGATAACACCAGGAAAACAGTCGGTACAATTTATTACACACTTGCCTGCATCTGACATTACAACCTCAAAGGTAAACAATGTTACTGTTCTGGCTGTCATGTGTATAAATCACCTAAATTGTGCCCAAAAATTGAGCTGCTTTTAGGCTGACTGGATGAGAGTTATCCACCTGGAAGTATGGTCACCCTTTATGTTGACACACATTCTGATGTGGTGTAAAGACCCGCTCATGTGGTTCCTGAACAACAGTCAAGTCCACAGTTCACAGTTTGGTCTGCCATATCAGCTGCGCAGCGAATTTGAGCTGGACCACAAGGGAAAGTAGGTTACCTACATTTCACCAACACACACACACAGCCCCCACCCCAGACTGACCTCGCTTTGTCCACACACACACACACACACACACACACACACACACACACCATAATCTCCCACTGCTGTTTACTTCCTCTGCACGACACAACAAACAAACAGCGCTCAGAGGATTAAGAGGGCATAGAGGGATACAACAGCAGCAGCGAATAAATGAATCTATTTGATTGTGTGTGTGTGTGTGTGTGTGTGTCTGCCAGGACCGTGAAAATACGATATTCTAGGGCACAATAACCAAGACTGTGGAAAATCAGTGCAGACTGTCCCGCACTGATCTGTTCAGTAATGCTTTCACCACACTGCAAGGCCTATTCCAATCTCTATATGGTATTTTGCCCTAATAACAACAACAACTCGGAATAACCGACATCTACTCCTCACTCAAGTCAACTGACCAGTCAATCAGTCCTGGACTTTATTACAGAATCTCTTCTAGAACATAAGTGAGAATCCAGAACCAGGCTTCTACATCCACATCTACATCTGGAAAACCAGCAGTTTGACTCCGCCGTGAGCAAAGACGGCCAGGGCGGCATGGAAAATGGGATTTGTGCTCCGGGCATACAGGTTAAGCCCAAAGCAAATTCATCCCGCTCAAGGGTCTGTGATTAGCAGTCTGGCTAAGAATGAGGAGCAGTGTTAGCATACTGTTTGGAGCGAGGTGCTTGGCAACCACTGCGTCATACAGGCTAATCAGTGACAGCTTTTCATTCATAAAGCGCACGCACACAGATTTGTTTTTACCCACTGCCAGGGCATGGGGGTCACACATGTATATTCCATATGCAAGTACATGTAACACTGCTTCATATAAATATAAAGCACCTATATGTAAAGATAATATATCACACATTATTAACAGTACTGGCCAATTATTTAAAATCATTTCTCTCTGTTCATCCACTACTTACCATTTAAATAAACACAAGTAAACACAGTTTCTCAGCAAAAGTATTTCCTCTGCAAGAAACAGCTTTAAACCACTTTGCTGGTACACTGACTTGATAATCGTGAGAACGGTGTCTCTGTTACTGCCACTCCTGGGCCTGATACACCTGCTCCAGTGTTATGCAACTTTGCAGGAATGAGCATGAGACCGGTCACAAGAACTGTGTTACACTTCACAGCACCACGTCACACAGCAACTATGGATCTTCAGCTGGCTGAAACAAGAAGCTAACACTCAGTATAGACATGATAGCAGAGACTGCAAAGAGAACAAAGAAAACGCTTGTGGAGGAAGCGAAGTAAAGTGGCCAAGCAAGTGACTGGACAAGAGTACGTCTCGGACTGGCTTTTACTTGTTGGCGAGAGCCGAGAGAAACGGGAAAACGACAGAAACCCGGCTGCTGAGTGTTCATATTTGCTAATGGTATTTATGAAAGATTGCGACGTTGGCTGTGCTCTTATCTGCCTCACGGATTTGTGTAGTTTTTCAGAGGCCAAAAGTCCCCTAAACCAAGTCCCGTTTCAAGCTGCATGCAAAAAAAAAAAATTAATTCATCTGGACAAAAACGTTGGCAGGTCTTCGTCAATCTCACGCCAAAGTTTGAACCTCCTGTAATAAAATCCTGTATTATTTCTCCACCTTGTACGTCCACATGGCTCCTTCTTTTCTGATGTTGTCTTTGCCGGTGGTCGCCCTCAGAATCCGACTTCATGTACATACCGAAACAACAGTGTAATCTGTAGCGTCCATATGTCTGCGTGACACGCGTGGAGATGAAGGGGCGTCAGATTCTGTATCCTTACCCACGGTAACAAACAAATGTGTACGGCTGTCCATGAGGGGCTCAAAGCCCGGTTTGTATTTACCACAGTGGTGTAAACGGAACATACACTCCACAACTGTGAGGGGAGACACTAGCTTTAACACTAACATTAGTGTTCTTCTGGCCAAATAAACTCTTACTGAGTAGAAGACATAACTTACTCAGATCACCCAAAGCATTTGGACAGTATGAGCCCCCCGACTGCTGTCACAACACAACTGTCCACCTCCAGTTTGTTGTTTTTCCTTTTTTCCTTGATGATTTTCTGATGAATGGACCAATATAAAAGGTCCAAACTGAAATTACAATAACTTACACTGAAAGTCAGGAACATGTGTTCTTTCTTTCTTCCTACGCTTTTGTTTTGACAGTGATGCATGCACATTATATATGTCTGTATTTATATGGAATCTGAATTTCCAAAGTCTAGCTCTAACCCTTTTAACCAGGAAATGTTTTTGTAGTTTCAGGCTTTTTAAGCACTTTATATTAAGGTCGGTTCTGACACTGTAAGCCAGCCTGGTATTTTTCTGGCTTT
The DNA here is from genome assembly GCA_034552555.1 of Semaprochilodus insignis. Taxonomy (NCBI): domain Eukaryota; kingdom Metazoa; phylum Chordata; class Actinopteri; order Characiformes; family Prochilodontidae; genus Semaprochilodus; species Semaprochilodus insignis. The sequence continues at coordinate 2,070,884 of CM067499.1, forward strand.
CCCGCAAAGCCGAGATATTCTTGTCCGGAAAACACACAAAAACAAACGCAAACAGACACCGGGGTGTG
>CM067499.1:2075949-2091501 GCA_034552555.1 Semaprochilodus insignis
TCTCATACGTTTAAGACCAGCTCTCATACGTTTAAGACCAGCTCTCATACGTTTAAGACCAGCTGTCATACGTTTAAGACCAGCTGTCATACGTTTAAGACCATATGTCACATACGTTTAAGACTAGCTGTCATACATTTAAGGCCAGCTGTCATACGTTTAAGACCAACTCTCATACGATTAAGACCAACCGTCATACATTTAAGACCAACTGTCATACATTTAAGACCAGCTCTCATACGTCACATACGTTTAAGACCAACTCTCATACATCACATATGTTTAAGATCAACTGCATGACTTAAGCCAAGCTGATATTTTAGTCAATTCACATGGGATTAATATAACTTGGGGTTACTTCTACTTATAGTAGAAGCCTCTGGAATCTTTACTAATGTGGGAACGCAGCCTCTGGAATCTTTACTGACGTGGGAACGCAGTCTGTGTGTTCTAACAGGATGACTGACAGGAATAAAATCACTGATTATCATTACCCCACCAAACCTCATGTAAAACCAAACCTGCCCAAATTGCAGGCTTAAGAGCTCCACAAAAGATTGTAACATTTCACACTGAGTCTGTTTACACTTAACATGCACTTCGTGTGCAGATTATTCCTGCTACTATGTCTGAAAGACAGAGAAACAGGAAAGGATTTAATAAAACAGACAAACAATGGAAATGACAGCCCCAAACAGGCCGCTTCTCTGTATTTCTCCTCTAAAACCAATACAAACTACAACAGTCTCTATGTGAAACACCACAGATTGAAATTGGGATTACCCACAGAGAGTGCTGAGTCATCGGCCGAATATGACACGGAATCCTAAAGCAGCTCATCACACCTAAAACAGCATTAACCACATGAGTGATGTCAACAGTCAAATTACATTCATTTTAATCAGTCCACATTAAAATACTCAAACATCTCGGTGGGCTAAAGCTCTGTTTGTGTGGATCAGAGGCCAAAACCCAAAGAACAAACATCCCAGCTAGTCTGTGTGCTTTATCTTAGAAGCAGCCCTGATAACCACAGAGTTCAGCTGAGCAGTTTCAGACTGCAGCTCATCACTTCAGCCTGCACAGCTAATTCCCCCTGCTAGACTGAACAGAGTCAGCTGACAAGCAGACAGGGAAGCACCACTTCAGTTCTGACTGTGGACTGTGGATATTAGGATCTCCCTGTGTTGTGTTTCTGCTGTGGGTGCTGTACATAGCCTCCCTCATACTCTCACCTGACGGTTTCTGATTTCCACTTGCTATTATACAAAAAAAGAGATTCAGCAAGAGGTCAAGCCACAGTTCTGGTTTGTTTTGTTTATGGGGAAATCTGATGTTTTACTGAATTAGCATTAGTCCAATGCTAATGTTAGATAAGACGTAACCAGCTTGAATGTGATCTGTGTGTGTGTATACATGTTCGATAATGTCTGCATTGTGGGTTCTCAATTATCAGGCCCACCTGATAATACCTACAAAGCGCAGCAGCCCACCAGAAACTTAAAGTCAGTTTTTATAAATACAGTCTTAAAGGTTCAATCTTAGTAGCTAAAGGAAAAATTATGGTATGTCCAAATTCAAACAAGGGAGTAGTGAAAGCACCCCAAGAAACATCTCCATTAAGGGTTAGCCAGGGGATATATTGCTTCAAACTGATGATATTTAATGTTTACATTAATATACATATATATTTTTTAAATTACATAATATAGCACTTGTATGTGTGTATGTATGTGTGTATATGGCATTTCTGGCCCACTACAAGTACAAGCTCATGGGCCGCTAGTGGATGCTTCATGGTGTTCTGTGGCCCACAGACTGTTAAAACCTGGCCTAAAAAGAAAAGACATGCTTGTCAGCCATATTAGATTCAAGTTTACAAGGACTTCTCTGTTGAGGAGCCTGAATACGGGTGGGTTGTCTGAGAGTAGAGAGGGTTTTGCCTTTAGTTTCTAGCAATGGGAAACTGTAGGCTGTACATTTGGACACTAGTTTTGTATTTCAACAGAAGCAAAGTCCTCCAAAGTACTTCTTTCTCCCAGCCGTGAACTGCAGAGTGTGCAATAACAGCTCAAACATTCTTTTTTAAATTGTGACCAGTTTAACCATGTTTTGACAAAAGGCGGCTAGCTTAACCACAGTCAAAGCACCAGCAGTGCTCTCTGAAAATATGCCCCACTGCTGCAGGATGCGAATATGGGCCATGTTCTTTGTGTGTGTACACATGACAGTGTGTTTATATTCGATAACAACCCAACTCTAATGAATCCAAGTGTAGCTATTCTGAAAGAGACTGGTTCATTTAAGACAACTGGGGAAATGTACCAAGCCCCCATTATCACGTCTACAACGGTAGTGTAGAGTGCAATGGAGTGCAATCACTTAAAACAAAGGCTCGGAAGGTGTAACACAGCTTTTACAAACCCATTAAAACATGCCTTCGTTGACCCTGATGCCAGTCAGAGTGGCACACCTCCAGTTTTATAAGACATTGTAAGCGTTATGTCACCTAGTGTGGACTTGCGAAGCTGGAAGGCCTCAAACTGGTCCTGTAGGCAGCGGTAGCGCTTGGTGAGCTCGTTCTTCTGATGGTCAAGCCTGGGCTGTAGCTCGAGGTTCTGCTCGGCCAAGCTCCGGTTACCAGCCAGGGTCATCTCCTTACTCTGCTGCACCTCCTTCACCTGAACACATGCACATCGTATTAAATTTTAATGCGGGCAGTGCAAAAGCTGAAGAATCAACAAAGCCACGTACCAGCTCGAGGGTGGATTTGGAAGGTCAAATTCTAAATAAGCTACAACAAAACATTATGAGCGGTGAGGTCCCTTAAACAAATGCCATGTGCTTAAATTTGCATAAAGATAAAGAGCCATGTACTGGCTAGGAAGATGCACTCTTGACAGCTGTTAAAATCAGGTGCTGAAATAGGGAAAAAAAAGCACCAAACATGAGCCATAAAACGGGGGGAATTTCTCTTATGGATCTCATGGTCAGGCTTAGGCAATAGAGACAAGATACCTCCCTCTTGCATTTACCTACGGGATTCACAGCAGTATTTTCCAGGAATGTGCCGTGAAAAACAGTGTAGTGGAAACTGAGAAGAGGGGAAAAGCTCTTATGTAGCGCTTTAAAAAGGTATGCTAGCTCCCGCTTAAAGACTCTAATGCATTTGGGACATTGAAACACTAACACCTCTAAGCATCTCAGGATGCAGGGTGAAAGGGTGCTGGCCACTGGCCATGTTTGTGGCGGTCCCTGCAGACCTTAATCACTAACTGGAGAAAATTAAACAAATTTAGGCAAACTGTGGTTGGCTAAGAAGAACATGGAAAGAGTGTCTGACTGTAGCTCAATTTGACTATAAATATATCATTTCATTTCACTGCAGTGAAACTCTAATTCGTCCATATTGTGTCCCTACGGCTAAATATCATGTATCATGCAAATGTAGGCTGCCAACACGGAACCACAAACTTTTTCCTTGTGCTTGTGGTGAGGGGCCGTTTATAGGTGACTAGGCAGAAGAGGGTAAAGTATGATGTGGGCAGCGTGATGTGGGCATCGCAGTTGCAATGGAAGTCAGAAAAAATCATAATTAGCCATTTTCCCCAATTGTTCATCCCTAATGCCCAGACTCGCTTATGTGGTTCTGGCACTGTATAACCCACTATCAACTACAAAAATACTACTTTGGTCCAGTTTCACAGATAAGATGGTATAAGCACAGATTGGTGGTTTGCAGCTTAAACCACATAGAGCCAGAGCAAAACAATGAAAGTATTTTAGCTTTATTGTGTTGAGCTTGTTCTGCTAAGGGCTTCAGTGAAATCTCAGACCGTAGGTTCTGGAATCAAACATACTTCAAGCTATCTTTGGTCATCTTATTCAACTCCTGAAAAACTCTGGACTTCTCCAGCTACAGCGACGGTTGCCTGTTGGCTAGAAAGCAATCTGAGATCATTTTCAAACACCACTACCGTCCTGAAGTGTTTACTTCCAACTCCAATCCAACTTCAGAAGTTCCCGAAGACCTTAATCAGATGGAAGAGGTGAGTCAGATTAGGGCTTAACTGAACTTCATTATCAACTGGGGAGTTGATTCAGGTGTGGTAGAACATGAAACTGTGTCAGACTGGAGTCGGGCACTCCTAGACAATCAACGTCTGAGCAAAGTTGGTGTCTTCTGGAACCAATTGATATGAGTCAAGGTTTACCTAACTAATGTAAATGCAGATAAGATGTAATTCAGGCTTATTCTGCACCAATTACAAAAGCAGAGAATCATCATAACTTGACCAAATTTCCTGAATACAGTACCAGCTTTCAGACAACCCTAGCAGTGTCCTAATTTAAGTTTTACAGCTTCCGTTTCTACCACTCGTCACTCTGTCACACTGTGATGGGCAATAAAACAAGGTCATTAAAATTTCAGAGTCGAGTCACAGTACCATGACTACTTCCTACTTTTGATGGTGGCAGCTCATGAAGGAAGTCATGCGCTGTGAGCTGGCTTGGTGGGTATATAAGGTGTGCAACAGGCTGTCTGCACATATATCCCTGTCATGGGTAAAAGGGGCGATACATGCTGATTGTCTTCACTGGGGCGGATGGGATCTTCCAGGAGGACAATGCAACATGTCACACGACCAGAAATGTCTGACATTGGTTGGAAGAGCATGACCAAGACTTCCAAGTACTACCCTGGCCCCCTAATTTCAAAGACTTGAACCGAAATGAGCTTCTGTGGAACCACCTTAATATCCATGTTCACTCTATAGATCCTCCCCCACGCCCCCTCCAGCAGCTGTGGGATGCACTGCAGTCAGCATGGCTCCAGATACCTGTAACAACCTACCAGGACCTTACTGAGTCACTCCCACAGGCTAGCTGCTGTCTGTGCTGCACACGGCGGTTACTCTGGATATCAGCTGATGGTCATAATAATGTGACTCGACTATGTGGTATTATGTTTTATCTATGCACATTGTAAAACAGCAGACGGAGATGTTCTGCAAGTCTAAGTCCATTATTCATAATAATAATAATAACAATAATAACAAAAATAAAAACAAGACACTGCAAGCATGTCTACATGTCTTACATGTTACAACCTGCCTGTGTTAATATTAATGAAAATCTGCCACATAAAATAGTAGAACAATGGCCGCAAATAAGAAAACATTGTTTTATTTATAATGGTAGCGGTCTAGCTAACCTACATTTGTTACTTTAATTATATGTTTATGTTTCAGCTGCTTGAAAACAGACAGATTATAAACTGATTATATACCGGTTATATACTTTAGGATTTACTAATTTTAGACAGGACACAATTCCTAGCTAAAGAGACGATTTGCCAATAATCTTCCCAACCCTGTCAGATCTCATCTTAGGATGAAAGATGAGACATTTCCGTAATTCAGCTGCAGGCTTCAAGACGGCTGATGCTACTATTTTTAGCAATGCGATGTCCTTTTTATGTTTATAGATAACAGTACGTCATGAGGTCAGAACCCACATACGCATAAGGAACTGCTTAACAACCAGATATGTCTCAGGGAGGCATGGATCGTAACATTTCATGCTTGCAGTTTGCACAGCACTAACTGGTGGGGTTATAACTTGGTAGCTAAATCAGCCTTGTAGCTCCAATCCAAAACTAATTCAGCAAATTCAACTGATCAAATCAGCTGAGCTAAAGGGGAAACAGTGTAGATTTGACTGGAGCTTACTACTAGTGTATTCATGTTTTGTTATCAGGTCATGTGTAAGGAACAGAGTTAAGGTGTTCAGCTTCACCTCTGTCTACTTAAGAGCCTTTTAGTCAGCCTATATAAGACACAGTTTAGCTGTTCTACAGAACACCACAGAGGTGCAGTTGGTTAGCGGCTATGTTAGCAGTGCACAAAGTAATTGATATGATTCTGAAAATTTGGCTGTAGCAGCCTGCGGCTTTACCTGGACCTTGGTGATAAAGCTTTCAACTGCCTTATCTTGCTTTATCAGTGTGCTAATAAAAGTCAACAGGGAGAGAATAAGCAAACACATTTCAGTGCAAACCAGTTTCAACTTCTAGATTTCACTCTTCTAGTATCTACAAACATACAGGGCTCGATTCTATTAAAATCATAACCTATATAACGCATAAATGATGCTTTACTCGCCTAATTGGGTGGAATGGACAACATTCGTGAGTCAGACAGGAGCTTACTAATTGACTAGCATTCAGAGGGCTGACCTGCGGTTAGCCGGTAGGCGAGTCACAATGTCACATGACCTTGGTAAACCAATGAAATGAAAGGCATGTCTTTTGACACGGACGTGAGCCAATGTCACACATAATACTGTTCGCGAGTGAACATTTTAAACAGTTCATCCCGAAAGGGGGACTAACAGGCGTCCATCCACATACTGCACCAGATGAAGGACTGGGAGTTGAAAAACCGGACGGTCTGGCCTAAAACCGGATGTCTGGCCACCCTGACTACAATACGGCACAGAGTGACAAATAGGACTTTTGATCTAGTATACAATCTTACAGTCTAAAAAAAGCTTAGTGACGTCAGAGACCCAAATTATCATCCACTGAGAACTGTGCCACAAACAAGCAATTAGGAGATGTAGCGATTCACCTTCGACTGGAATAAAGAAAAGCTCATCAGGAGCAACGACTCTAATCAGCAAGTTTAAAAAAACAAACAGTAAGCAAATGAAATGCAAACATCACTCAATTTTCAAGTTTTCCTTTTTCCAGAGAGCAGCTGGTGCAGCAACTTCAGATGCCCAGCTGTGTGTTGCAACTGTCCTCAAAAGCACCTGTGCCTTCTACAGCTCCTCACGAAGCTCAGCATGTGCTTCTTCATGCATGTTTGACACCATAAGTGGACTGAATGGTGGTGGGTTTGGAAATTCATAACCAAGTTTAACACAGACTACAGTGCCTCCTTCTCTACGGTCTGCTTGAGCACAGTTAGGGGTCAACCAGAGTCTGGCACTATGTAAAAGTGCCACTGGTAGCCTGTTGGGTCTGTGACTGAGAACATGGAGCAGTGCACTTTCCTAACAAGACAGGTGATCACATGCAGCATGAGCTGAACCAGGGATTCTGGTCTCAAGCTCAGAACCATTACACCACTAGCTGTTAGGCTATTATACTGGTATGCAATTTATTGAACTGGTCTTGGTTGTAGTAACACCTAAAAACAGGACTAAATAAATCTGAAATAATCCTCAGTGCTACTTCTCGCCATGCCCTTGGCAGGAACACTGGAACAGCAGGTTCTTTACTTCCACCAAAGAACATCAATAATAATGTTTATCAGAATTAGTATAATATGAAATGGTACAGTTGTCATTGACAGATCAGCAAAACTGGTAACCACCCCGTGCTTAGTAGCACATGCACAGTGATAATGATCAAACGGATTTCTAACATCAAACCAGAGACAGAAGGTCTTGAGAATGATTATGTTAGTAATTAACTGTGAACCGTTCGCACGTGCAATACTAAAATAAGTGTAATATAAACAGACAACGGCACAGACGTAATTCACACCTCCAAGTGGCCACTACTGTTTGACTTCATGTATATTCAACCATGTTTATAGACAACTTGCAGTCAGAACCAACGCTAGCAAGTCTATTAAGAGATTACTAAACCACACAACACAGTTTGAGGCAAGCCTGTAAAGACTTACACATGAGGCTAATAGGTGAGCTATAAACATCCATTAACTGTTAGCTCCATTAGCCTTATAGCTCAAGTCAAACACCAACAACACATCTTAACTAATCAACAGCATCTGGGACAAAGGGGAAAAACGTCAACACTCATACACCTGCTAACACTTTCCTCTTCTGTTTCAAAGCCCATCCCAAAATAATGAGGGCCCCTAACAGCCTACAGCACGTGTGTTCAGTGTCCACAGAAGTAACTGAAGTTCCCTGCGTAATTCCAACATGACACAATCCTGGCAGGCCACCCGGTTTTGCTAGCTCCATTTTTTCAGGGCTTTTACAAAGACACACTGGCAGTTTCTTCCTGCGCTTCCCCACCGCCTTCAGGCTCGGTCTGCCAAGTGTGTGTGGCTGGGGGAAGATGGCATGCACATGGCAGTTATTTGCACATCCTGGCACAGACAGAACACGGAAGTGCTGGCGGCTTCCTATCCCCAGCTAGTGCTGCGGGGAATGAGGCTGCACTTTTTCCACTTATTCATTTACACCCCAATGAGAGACAGATTCAATGCCTGGCTCTTTGTCCACACAGCTGGCTGGCGATGCCTCAAAAAAGACACTGTAGCTAATGTTTCAGTATTGTTCCAATTTACATCAACTGTTTAGGGGCATTTTTTTAGATTAGCCTAGCACAGCCCTGTGCTAATCCTTCGAGTAGATCTTTGCTGTTGGAATAAAACCTTCTTTGTCCATTGTTGGCAGGTTTGACTTTTTGAAGGGCTTAAGAAAGTACCATCCGTCCTTCACATATGTAATCACAACAGACAAGCTCCAAGAAATACTTGGAATACAATAATTGTACTAGGATGGACAATATGGCATTGTTTATGAGCATGGTGATAAATGATGTTACAACACAATAGTGGACATCATCAGAACATGAACACTGACCAACTGCATGTGTCATTTCAAAGAGTGCAAAAATAGTTCTGCGTGATTGTGAAACCCTGCACATGAAATCACTGTATAATCATCATATTTATAGTTTTTGACAGAATTTTAAAACACTGCTGGGCTTTTTTGTTCTTCCCAGCTTACCAAACATAACTGTTCCAACCTACCAAAAACCTAACACTGTTATACGCATCAAGAAAATGTGTATCCAAATATTGAATATGCCGTATCACCTATCCTCCTAATTATATTAACCGCCACTGAGGTTTTGTTCCAACAGCAACTATATTCATCTTCAACACTCAGCTCCCCATCATCATCACCATATTGTCTTTTTTGGCATTAAAAACAGGTTTTGCCTAAAGAAAGACTTGACAGGCTTCCAAAGAATCGTTAAAGGCACATATTGACCTCTTTTGGCCCAAAGATGGCCCAAACACCAGAGAAGTTTGAGGACTGACGACAATGTGACAAGGTGTGTGGCTTTCAACACTGTTCTCCAGCTATCACTGTCATTAATATTTATACATGTGATTAGGTTTCAGCAACATAAAACCAGGTTAGCGCTATAATAGATGACCTCACAATCCGCTTTTATGATTGTATATTGTATGTCATGCGTAATATCAATATTTTTACGACAATGATGAATAGAATACAATATTTTAAAGTCCATTTCCTTGGATTTAGTGCAGTGCAGTACGTGAAACAACACTTTTGCAACATCCTGTTTTTAAATATCATAGGCTATTACTTTGGGAATGTAAATACAGTGCATGATTCTGTATGGAATTTTATCTTAGGATGCCATAGCATTGCACAGTATTGTGCATTAGAGAACGGTCACTTGTCGAAACGTGAATGGGAAAGCTTGCAACGCTCAACGCAGCATCCGTTAACAGAGAAAGTCCTGCCCTACAAGATAAAAAGCCAATTAGCTTGCTGGCTTTGAAGTGAGCAGAGAGGAGTTGACAATACTGTGATATGGCTATAAATAACTGCCCAGGGACATTCCAAAGATGGCCGCTGAGTGAACAGGCCTTCTGTTTGGTAGCTTGTGTATAATGTGTTTGTCGGGGGCTCATATATTTGCATGCTGCACACCAGGATGCTATAAATAACTGCTTTTATTTACAGTGCCACTTTTTTAAAAAAGCTGAACGCACTAATAAACTAAGAATGGAAACACCAACGTGTTTAAATAGTGTGACTTAATTTCACTGCACTGAAAAATACTCAAATAATAGTTGAGTCACATTATTATGACCAGCTAGAGCAGCTAGACAGACTGGGAGTGACTCAACAAGGTCCTCGTAGGATGTCAAAGGTATATGAAGCCATGCTGACTGCAGTGCATCCCACAGCTGCTGGAGGGTGCCTGTAGGTGGATCCCTAGAGTGGACACGCCAATCAAAGCTCAGTTGGGTTCAAGTCTGGGAAAATAGAGGGCCAGGGTAGTACTTGGAAGTCTTGGTCATGCTCTTCCAACAAGTGCCAGACATTTCTAGCCATTGTTTTGCTGAAAGATCCGCCCCAAGGAGGACAATCAGCACGAATGGGCGTACGTTATCTGGAAGGATGGATTCATACCCAAATCGGTTGAGAGTTCCTACCACATGGAGGAGTGGGCCCAGAGAATGCCACGAAAACGTGCTATCCTTCATGAGCTGTTGATGCCGTTAAAAGTAGGGAAAAATAAAAATAAAAATAGCAGTCATAATAAATGTGACTCAACTGTGTATATCAAAACGAATCAAATTTTGTGAATAGTTACGCTCCTACAACCACCATTGCCACCAACTACACAAATTAAAAGGAGCTGACGGGAGGGCAGCCAATTACGCCCTCTTATTTTATCTTCTTTTTTAAAGGTGGAACAAACATGCTATATTTCATCATCTCTCACCTTTTTTGCAATAGTTTTCCCTTCTTACAATAAATCAAATTAGTCTTTAACATGTTACATCACTAAAAACCAACAAATAAAACATGCTCATTTGTATTAAAGCAAATAAAAAAGTTTTCCAGAGTCTCCAGACTCTTTAACAGGCCGTATATATCAGCCCACACAAAGGCGAGAAGTGTGTAGTTTATGGGGTGGATGACCTGACGACGGCCTGCAAAAAAGAAACTCTGAAAGGTCACCTTTGTAGGCTGTGCTGCAGGGAAAATGTAAGCTAACAGCGAATCCCTGATAAGCAGCCCGTCACATTCTTTTCCTGCGTTCTACCTTATTGCGACGTACTGTGCCGCACCGAGGCAAATGATCTTTTTCCATAGATTACGAGCCAGGGCAAGTTCATACTGGGTCAACGCCCAAGTCCGCTGTGATATTCTCAACACAACCAGATGTCAAACAGACTGTAAACACTAAATAACGCTCTATTCACTGGGCACGTAACACGACCCGAGAGAGCTCGGCCACGGCTATATTTGGCAAGTGCAGTAGTGTCAGCGCTCCTGCCTCAGAGTGACATTAGCCCTGTTCCAGTCAGTCATTTATTACTGCAGATCTGCTTACACAGAGGCTTATTTGACATTCCAATTCCTGCTGACAGTACACATCTGAAGCACACTGAAGTGAGTAAACCAATACAGTTTGGGAAAAGCTGCCGACTACGCCAGTAAAAATGACACCATGTTGAGTGTGCAAGACCCCAACCTAGGGCTGTATGATAGGGGGGGGTATCTAATTGGGATTTTTTTCTGACCAATGTTGCCATTGTGATTTAAATTAAGCTCCAGATCTTTTTTAGGGCACGAAAACCAGGACTGAACCCTGAATACAACGTGCCACACATTAATGATTAGGTTAAATTTCCCTGTTTACAATTTAAGGTCATTTTAAATACACAGGGTGTAAATGAAATGGCATGGAATGTGCTGTGACTCTTAGACTAAGCATGTAACAACTCTGCGCTAATATTTAACACGCAACTAGCATTTTAAATGAAAAGCAGTCAGTCCAACGGTAGTTGAAACTCTGGCACTGCGTGGAAGAGTTCCACAAGGGTGAAAAGTCCAAAATTGAGTCATAGTGTCACAACAGGTAAAGTCAATTTACGTAAGGATTGAGATGGTTGCTGTTTGGTCACGTGATCACATAGACAACCAACTGCGTCATAAACGTAACTGTTCACACAATATGTGCTACGTGTGTTACTGGAGGCTTCCTCTAGAGGGCAGACCACTACGTCTGTCCAGCATTTTCCACAGTGCACGGACATAACAGTTATGTCCGTACACACACAGACACGGGTAATTGCGGACCTGGTCATACAGCCTTTAGCCTGGCCATGCAGGCTGCTGAGTGCCGGGACTTCCGCCTAGCACTTCTGTGTGTACTGCGCCTAGCGTACGCATAGTGCTAATTTCTGAGGACATGCACAATCAACGCACCAAGCGAACACAGCATACGCATGGCACCCATCATGCGTACGTGAACAGCAGGTATATCTTTACCCTTAGAGCTACAACAGTGGCCTAAATAGAGCACAAAGGAAATGATTAGAACTTGACCAGCCTTATGCTGCTTTCACATGGTGTCAGAAACAGGGAAACATCAGTTCTCAGGCTTGCGAAGTGCAATCAAACAGGCAACAAAGCAGTAATCACACGGAAGACTAGGAGTGCTGCAATATTTTATGGACAATGTGTTAGCTTGGGGCTAATTTTGTTGCTAGATCACTATAACTAACTGCTTTTGTTTAAAACTAGCACTCTAAAAAAAAAAAAGTTTACGCACCAATAAACTGACAATGGACACACAAACGTGTTAACAAAAGGCAACATTTTCAAAATTGAATAAAATTTTGTGTATATTTACACTAGTACAACAACAACAACCACCAACTGAGCTGAAGGGATCGCAGCTTACTTTGACCCCTTAATTTTATGTTTCTTATAGCCTTTTATAAATATGGAACCACAAATGTGCTCAAGCTATATTGCACATCTCCCACCCTTTCATGCAACACTTTTCTTCCTCAAAATACGCCAGATTAGTTTTTAAAAAAAACACTATCACTAAAAAAAATCACTAAAAACCAACACTAAAAAAACACCATCACTAAAAAAAACAACACTGTCACTACAAAAACAACACTGAAAATACACTATCACTAAAAAACCAACNTAACTACCACTTAAAATACCAACACAAAAAACAGTATCACTAAAAAAAAAAAAAAAAAAAAAAAAAAACTTCTAACTAAAAGCTCATTTGAATTGTATTGTATTTCTATGTGCTTTGGTGGATCTATGTGGGTACATATTCTCTGTGCACTCATTTTCAAGCACCTGAACAGGGCACAGTCGTATTTGCTGCTTAACTACTACCAAAGCAGCCTCAGTATGGCCACTACTGACCCACTGAAACGTTTACATGATGCAGAGATCTGAAAAGACAGCAGGTCCAACCTAAAGCACACAAAGCGGAGTGCTGCAGACGAAAGACAAAACTTAAACATAGAAAGCTCAGCTGCTGAAGAGAAGAAACAGCTGGCGGCCTGCCACGAATCTAGAGGTCAGTCCGGAAGTCAGCGGAATGAAAAGCTGCAATTATTAGGTGCCACATGGTCGTTACGCAAAAATGACTCAGCATCACCGGACCCATGAGATGACTCATCCCAACCTGAGGTTATCAGGTAAGATGCTGTTTCCTGGTAAATGAAACCAAAACCAGAGCAGTACAGTGTGTTATATACATACATATACATACATATATATATACATACTTAAATATATCTATATACACACACACACACTGTCAAACAATCATCTCATTAGTCACAGTCAGAACCAAACCCAGAACCAACCCCCTCGGTTGGCCAACTGTTGTGACAATGTAGAAAACAAGGTTAAACAACTCGGATCTGTCTACAAACCAGTCCAAGACATTAAAGGAGCAATCTGCAAGATGTAAGACGCAAACTGTCAAATTCATAATCCAAACACTAGGGGGAAGGATATCACCAGAAAACCTCGTCCTCCCTCTTCACTCCTTATCAGTCTAGAAGAAACACAGCGAGCTCAACATCAAACTTCATCCCTTTCCTTTCCAGGAGCGTCTCCAGCAGTGAAAAGCAGGCTACCTGCCCTTTAATGACATACCCGGTGTAAGCAGCACCTTCAACATGCTTGATAAGAGGTTAGAATAAGCCGCTGGGGCAGCAGCACAACTTCATCCTCTTCATGACTCGATTCAACACTACAGTGACTCAGTATCGCCTCTTCTGGTACAAAAGCGGTGTTACGAGACTAGCTGGTTAGCATGCTAACTTCAGTGGATATCTCCGCAACACGAAACATAGACGTCTTTGAAATATCGCCAAAATTGTTATTTCTTCATATTCTGTTGATAACTTCAGTTCGTGCTGCAGCGTCTTAACATATAACTTTACATATTGCTCCTTTAAAACGCTAAAACGGGGTATCCTTAACACTAAAGGAATACCGTAAACAAGTCATGAACATTTGTTAAACTGTATTTCTATTTCTTTTCCATATGGGCCTGACAAAGTGGACGAAGGACTGGTCAGACGAGGAGGACAACCAGCTTAAAGCTGAAGTTAGCAGGGTAGCTAACTGGGAAGAAGCTGTCTAGGTACTGTCACCTCAGGTAGTGGCTCTGGTGTGTGAGATGATTCACTGTTCTGTCAGACTTGAGGTGAGCCTGAGGTCTGAACAAGCTGACCTGCCCAACATTACACTGTGACACTAATTACAGGCAATGAACTTGTGGAAATGGTCACACTGACCACGACAATGTGAACAGACGGGCTTTAGGGAAGTGAAGGCAGAACAGTATCCCAGATTCAGGGATTTTAACCCACATGAAAATACGGCTATGGCTTTGTAGACGTCTCTAGAGACCTGAAGAGCTGCTGAGCTTTCTCGCCGCGTACAACCAAAAACCACGACTAAACCGCTAAGTCGACAAACCGAAGTGTCAAAAACAAGATTTACCAGCTCTGAGCTGTCTGGTCACACGGTCTAACCTCCAGTTACAGCCCAGACTGTCAGGACGTCAGTGAACGGGTAAACGGGGAGAGAGGGTTTCAGCCGTGACACCGGACTGTGACTGACCTGGTTAAAACGGTTAAACCCGTGAAGAAACTCGCCCCCTAAACGGCTCCTTCGACAGTTTCCGAGCACACTAAGCCTCGGCGACAGTGAATCCCGACTTTACACCACATGACGGCTGTGAAATACGAGGTTTTGTATCAGATGTGTGTTACTCGAAGTAACGTATTTAAACCGCCACTGTCGCGGGCGGGCGGGCGCGCGCTCACCTCGTCAACGTCCTCCACGATCTTGTTGAGCTTCTCATCGTCTTCCAGCAGCTCCGACAACTGAGCGATGGAGAACCCGTTCAGCATGTTCCCGAAGCGAGCCATTCCTGTCGCTTTTCTGTTCTGTCCCTTCTACTACTCCTTCTTTTTCTTCTTCTTTCTCCTCCTCTTCTTCTTCTCCTTCTCCTCCTCCTCCTCCTCCTCTCTGTCCGGCCTTCTGCTCAACTTCGAGACTTCGCGAAGAGAGACAGAGAGAGAGAGAGAAAAAAAACAAAAGCACGCGCAGCACTGAGGCAGCCTACTTTCTCCGGCCGGAAGCGGCGCGCGCTCCAATCAGCCTACAGGTAGCTTACCTAGGGCACTTCGAAGGGAGCTCCCGCGCCCTTGTTGAGGTCGTGTTCCAAACCGAAGCGCCTTTCGCAGCCAATAGTAAAGCGCGTTGCGGTTCCTGTAAATGAGAGAAGTGCACGTCGGTGTCGTGATCTGGAAAACAACTTTAGCTAACAGGACTTGTTGGATGATACCCATTTGTAGCCCATCTACGTCAAATTTGAGTGTTTTTTCCCCTGTTCGAGCCCCCTTACTTCCAAGTCAGGAAGTACTTCTCAAACGGGACGAGATGAGCACT
>CM067499.1:2091584-2104136 GCA_034552555.1 Semaprochilodus insignis
TGGTGACGTACTTTGAAGGGATAAGAACTTGGAGGGGGGGGGGGGGGATTTCCAGCAGTCCGGGCTAAAACGCTTTTTTATTTGACCACGCCCACTTTCAGGAGTTTGGGTGCGACCCAGCTGTGCATTTAATACAAATACTAACTAGCTACTTTTAGAGCTTAGAGCATGTAGTATGTAGTGTAGTTAGAAGTGTCAACAGACGGGCTGCTGCTATCTATGCACCACTTTGTCCACTTGCTGGCCTAGCTTTAGAGAACACTGCTGAGTTCAGAGCACACTGCTGAGCACTGTTAAAACTCGTCCAGCAGCTAGCAAGTGTCCAGTGAGGCCTTGAGGTAACCCAGGGATTAAAAGCAGTGGTGGAGTTATGGGCTTTGCATTCTACCAGGAGATAGCAGGTTCTGATTTCCACTCATCGTCAAAGCTGCACCCAGAAGGAGGTGTGGGATTGCAGTGCTATTGGGAAGGAAGATAAAGGTTACCAGGAACAATCAATGATGGTCGGGCCGCCATGTTTGCTAACCCAACATCACAGACATCTCGGCTCGGAGTTGTAGAGGGTCCTAATGGTGTCCTGTGATAATCCATCCCATGCAGCTTGAATATTCTCACACAGTTCCTGCAGACTGTGCAGTAGAGGTGGAGGTGGAGTGACACCAGGCCTGTGCCCTGTCTTGGCACTGACCACAGTGCCTCCACACACGGATTCGTTGATGACCCGCTGCCATTCTGAGTCACTCCATGACAGTCTGGCACGACATCATTGCAGTCTTTGTTGACGTTGACGTGGTGTTAAGGGCAGAGGTCGTAACGGTCTGCGTGCATGTAGTCCTTCGTCGTGCAGCCGCCTGCCAGGATGACTCATGGCGGGCATCACTGCTCGCTGGATGTCCGCAATCATGGCTGTTGGGTCAGTCAGGTACAGCGATAAGGTCCAGTTTTCATTTCTGACATCTGGGATACTGTATAGGTGGTCAGTTGAGAGATCACTGATGAACAAAAACATGTCAAACCTATGAGGCTGAGGGACGCAATGCCTCGCTGCTAATACCGCATAACATGGCCAGAAACATATAAACACTAGTTTTAGGAATATCTAGGAATACTTAGCTACGTATTTAGCTGCAAGGCCTTGGGACACGCTACCAGTGGTTTACAGAACATAAGCATTGCATTTAGAGGAACAGTACACATAGTGGACCCCTCCAGGTCTTGACTGTGGGGACCAGATTCCCCATAGGGAGTACAGTGTAGGCAAGATCACTTCCCAGTGCAGTGCAATGAATGTTCATATTTTCTCAGGCCCCTCCTCTGGAAAACCAAGTTCTACTGGAATAGGTTCTATTCCGGTTCCATTTGACGCTTTTCCACCAAAAATAAATAGGCCTGGAACCTGAAAAGTTCGTTCCCAGGTAGGACAAAAGACTAGTTGGTTCTGCCGTTTTCTGTGGGCATGTCAGTTGTTGAGGACGGAGAAGGCAACAATGGCGACACCCAGTGGCCTGCTGAAGAACCTCTTCCACGTCTTCTCATCAGCAGTAGTTGATTCGTGCTTGCGTTCTAGATATAAACAAACATCTGGAATAACAGCACAAACGCTCGCAGGCAATCTATACGCTCTGCCATCAATGTTCCTTCAATGTTCCTTGGTTCCAATAAAACCTGGTGCAAACACCGACTGGTTCCCTGAATAGCACCAAGGTTCTACAAAGCCTAAATGGAACCAGTTCAAGCACCTGGCTTCTTTGGGTCCAAAGGGGCTACATGGTGTCAGCCCATAGGTCTCCCCCTAATCTCACTCCTCTCTTTCATCTACCTGACCTGTTGGCACAGTGAGTAGCAAGATGGTGAACAGCCAGGGTCTGGGTTCGGTTCCCTGGCCGGGTTCCTTTCTATGTGGCGTGTGCATGTTCTCCCTGTGTCTGCATGGATGTGCTCTGGTTTCCTCCCACAGTCCAAACACCTGGAGTGAGGTGAGTTGGAGATGCTAAATTGCCCCCGCCCCCAGTTGTGAGTGTCTATGTCTGTGTGTCCATCCACTGGTGGGCTGTCCAGGGTGGTCTGAGCCTTCTGCCCAATGAGCACTGGGATATGTGCTGTATGTAAATGAGGTCTGTCATGATTGCCTGGCCCATATTGCGCCTCATACGGAAAGCAGTCCAGGCTGAAACACTCCTTATAACTTTGACATGAGTGGGCGGAGCTAAACTGCTGTCGACTGAATACATTGGTGGATACAAATGCTTTATGTCTTTGTGACATCACTAAAACCAGACCATTCAAAATGCGTTGAGTTTCCATGATACAGCCAAGTTCTTCGACTGGAAAGCCTCTTCGAAGCGTCTCCAGGACACACGCCTGGAATGTTTGCACTGACTGATGCTCCATTCAACGTGGCCACAGATTCAGGAAAGCAGTGTTCACTGTTTGACTCTGACAAACAGAACGGCAGAAAGCAAACACTGCGGCCTGTTCGGTGACAAAGGACTGCGCTGTATGTATACAGCATCTCTTCACTGAGCACAGCCATTCCTGAGAACATGGTCATACACCGCTGCCAAAGGAACCCAATCATACACAGTATTCACGGTCACTTCATTAGGTACACCTCCCTGTATCTACACTCAGTCTCCACTGACCATATAGGACACTCTGTAGTTCTACAGTTACAGACTGTAGTCCATCTGTTTCTCTGTATACTGTATTACCCTGTTCTTCAATGGTCAGGACCCCCACAGGACCACCACAGAGCAGGTATTATGTGGGTGGTGGATCATTCTCAGCACTGCAGTGACACTGACGTGGTGGTGGTGTGTTAGTGTGTGTTGTGCTGGTGTGAGTGGATCAGACACAGCAGTGCTGCTGGAGTGTTTAAACACTGTGTCCACTCACTGTCCACTCTATTAGACACTCCTACCTTGCTGGTCCACCTTGTAGATGTACAGTCAGAGACGATAGCTCATCTGCTGCTGCACAGTGCAGGGTTGGTCATCCTCTAGTCCTTCATCAGTGGTCACAGGACACTGCCTCACAGGACGCTGCCCACAGGACTCTGCCCACAGGACGCTGCCCACAGGACGCTGCCCGCAGGACGCTGCCCACAGAACCCTGCCCACAGGACGCTGTTGTGCTGGGTAGTTTTAATTGGTGGACTCATTCTCAGTCCACTGTCAGTGTCACTGCAGTGTTGATCCACCACCCACATAACACCTGCTCTGTGGTGGTCCTGACCATTGAAGAACAGCTTCTATGGAGCTGATACAATGGACAAAGAGATCAGACACAGGGAAGTGTACCTAAGGAAGCGGCTGGCTGGTGTGTGTACAGCTGTGTTCAGGTCCCTGAATAAACCACACCGCACACTGTAATTACTTTATTACTGTATTTATTGATTTATTTATTTATTTATTTAATAAAGAGGAAATCCGGTTATCCACATCCTCAATTCAATTTCTATATAAATCAGACATTTAGGTGTAAACAGAGTGGGTTTGGTGTGAACTACTCAGTTCTAGACGAACTTACTGAGTCAGAATTGTTCACAGTGGTGGTGAATGGAACCAGACATCCACCTCTAAAAGCTATTAGAGGAAGTGGTTATGGATACGCTGCCTGATGCCAATAGGACACTGTTTAATGATATAAAGCAGGTTAGATTATCACTACCATCACTTCACCATCATCAACATCACTCATAAGTGAGGTGTAGGTTCACTGGTGGTTCTGGATGGTAGATTGAATGTGTTGTTAGACATGGTGAGCCTTGGTTCCCATCACCACCACTGTAAAGAAATCAGAGTCTAACCGTTTCACTTCAAACCACTCTGAATCACTTTGCTTACCTCTCAAGCACTGAATTACGCAGAAACGTTAAATATCAGTGGAGGTTTAAATAAGCGATACAGTTTCAAACATGAATTTTGATTATAAATTATGATGTTTCCACATACGAGGACTTTCTCATGTTCACTGAACAGACATTCTGGATCCATTCAGATCCATTCAAGCTACTGGAGTAATAGTGCAACCTGCTCACAGTACAGTTATAGCAGTACCCCATCACTGCAATTCAAGCTCCGCCCACAAATGTCTCCTTTCATAGCTGCGGTTACGAATGAATGTGGATGACGACCTCAGTTCTGATTGGCTGCTCCATTCTGAAACGCTCAGCGTGAGTGGGTGGGGTTAAACTGCTCTAGGCCTGTTTATTTGCTCTTTATGCACATACTGCACATAATTACAGTGGCTTGTTATACTGTACACCCTGCACTGACATAATGACAATAAAGCTAAACTGAATTGAACTGAATTTACGGTATATGTATGGTTCTCAGGGACCGAGTCATATGCAAAAGCCCCGCTCGAATGATGTGTTCCTCGAGTTTTACCGCATCACAAAACAAAATTCAGCATCGGTTAATTTTTTAATATCAGCTTTAGGAGAAAGCATTTATGGGCAGAGCAGGAAAATTGCCAGGTCTTCCAGTGAAGCTCTGCAGGGTTTCCACTCAAGCCTTAATCAAACTAAAATCTAAAACCTCTGTGCAATAAATAGACGCTCTGCAGTTTTCTAAAGGAGGTAGGTGGATGAAGGAATCGAATGCCCCAGCCGGGAATCGAACCCAGGCCCTTGTTGCTGTGAGGCGACAGGGCTCCCCACTATAGAGGATCAACAAAACATTCATCATCATTCGACCAGGGGTGCCCAGACTTTTGCCTACAACCGCCTAGTCATGGGAAACATCCCTGCAGTCAGGTGTGCCCAGACTTTTGACTGGTGCTGAATGGATGCTGTTTGACGTTTCTAGGGACAGACGGTTCCTCAGTATTTCGGGTCACGTTCGTCCCCGCTGCTGTCTTCTGTGCTCTCCTCCTGTCCTGCGTCCCTGCTCCAGGACGGTTCATTGGGCACATGTTCAACCCCCAGCACCTGCCGCTGGACCAGCCTGCTGTAGAGTCCCCCGTGGGCCATCAGCTCAGCGTGCCGGCCCTTCTCCACCACCGTCCCTCCATCCAGCACGATGATGTTGTGGGCTCGCTCCACTGTGCTCAGCCTGTGGGCAATCACCAGCACCGTGTGGTTCTCCATGACCCCGTTCAGGGCCTGCTGAACCTAGAACAAAGCAGCGGAGCTTAGATTTATTTCATGTCCTGGTCCCATACGTACGGCTAAAGAGCTTCCGTGTATAATGCTGAATCAAGCTTCCCAGAAAATATGAACTATGTATCGCCACAATATCCCCTTTATGAATGATTATTTGGTATATTATCGTTTATAGAATTACCAAACGAATAGCTGCACCCAGAAGGAACCAACCGACAGGAATCAAACTTGGTGGGTAGGGCTGACATCATGAGACATGCCAATGATTCAAGTTTCACGCTCGGCTGTGCATGTGACGTAAGCAAGGATGGGCCTTACTGCTGTACCTGACTGACTCTATAGGGTCGTGCTGTCGCGTGTGCTTGTGCTGTTGTGTTGGAAGCATCCTTCGCCAGTGAAGTATGCCTCAGAGAAGAGTTCAAAACCTGTTGGAGCAGTTGGAAGAGTTGGACAGGGGTCGCATCGTAGAGCTCCGGGAAGCAGCATGGTCTTATCGACGTATTCGATTCATATACTGGTCGTGCGGATACTTGTGGCCGGCAGGGGACAGAAAAAGGCACGCACCAGTGACATAAAGGATCTGAGAGATCTATACGAACCACAGAGAGAGAGAACCAACAGCTACGATTGCGGACATTCAGCGAGCAGTGATATCCTCCATGAGTCAATCCTGTTAGTGTCAGCACCATAGGCAGACGTTGCACAACACAGGACTACATGCACACAGACCGTTATGACGACTGTCCTTAATACCACGTCAACGTCACTATAGACTGCAATGGTGTCGTGCCAGACTGTCATGGAGTGACTCAGAATGGCAGCGGGTCATCTTCAGTGACGAGTCCCGCTTTTGTCTTGGTGGAGACGACCAGCGAATCCGTGTGTGGAGGCACCGTGGTCAGCACCAAGATGAACGGTTTGTTGTCCTGTGTCACATGTCCAGAAGACCTGGTGTCACTCCACCTCCACCCCTACCGCACCATCTGCAGGAACTGTGTGAGGATATTCAAGCTGCATGGGATGGATTATCACAGGACACCATTAGGAACCTCTACAGCTCCATGGCGAGACGCCATACTGAGAGACACTACTTCTGTATGTGTGGCTCAATAAATATTGATCATATCAGTCTAAATTTATCATCATTTATTGTTCCTGGTGACCTTCTTCCTATCTTCCTTCCCAATAGCACCGCAATCCCACACCTCCTTCTGGGTGCAGCTGTTCTTTTGATGACGAGTTTCTTGTTGTCTTGATGTTCTCAGCAGTGGTCTGAGGGTCATTATCTCACTGTAGAGTGAACATCTTCCAAATCAGGGGACCGCATGATGTAATGAAACGTGTTCGTATTTGCCAGCATTCATGATGCCATGATCTCAAACAAAACCGCCTCCAGATGTTTGACTGAGGATTGAACAGACTGTGTGTAAGTTTTAGGCATGTGTTTGAAAGCATTCTTCACCTACCACATGCTCGCTCTCCGTGTCCAGCGCGCTGGTGGCCTCGTCCAGCACAAGCACGCAAGGGTTCCTGATGAGGGCGCGAGCGATGGCCACTCTCTGCTTCTGCCCTCCGGACAGCTGGGTCCCCTTCTCCCCGACATCTTCACCGAAACACAGAGACAAAACCACAAATGTACATCTTCGTTCACACTGACCTGCTAAATAACATACATTAGCCATGTGGAGTCGCAGTTATCACTGGCAGCGTTGCTCATTCACTGTCCTCCAATCAAATAAACGGAGCAATTTAGTCAAATCTGCAGATGAACTGCACAAGGACTCCAGCAGGGGGAGCAGTGCACTCACTGCTTAGCCTCAAACACCCAAGTGAAACACATGCATGACTTGGGGCATGCTTCATGCAAATGATATGCAAATGAGGCGCTGGTCAAATCTGTGCTCTTGTTTTAGGTAGCTTTAATACTATATATTGTTGTGCCATATTTGTTAATCCCTGACATAGAAACAAACTGAACTGGTTGATAAATGTAACAGACCGTTTGCACAATATAGGCAGTCATGTGATAAACTACTGTATATTTAAGCAGAACTTCCTCCGTTAAGCAGAACCTCTTTATGACAGTCCAGCAGCGAGAACAGCGGTGGCAGGGGATTAGTCAGAGGGGAACCCTCAGGGCTTCGCAGGCCTTTAAACGGCTTCTGTAATTTCTATAACATTTTTTAATTTAATGCAATCAACCATGATGGACCGATGGCCTGTCCAGGGTGTTTTCTGCCTCCCCCCCAATGAGCACCAGGATAGACTCCATCACCCCGAGTCCCCCCGTCCCCCAAAGTGTTTGTATGTACGTATGTATGTGTGTATGTATGTTGGTTGGTTTGTTTGTTTGTTTGTATGCATGCATGTACGTATGTACGTATGTATGTGTGTGTGTGTGTGTGTGTGTGTGTGTGTGTATGTATGTAGGTAGGTTTGTTTGTTTGTATGCATGCATGTACGTATGTACGTATGTACGTATGTATGTGTGTGTATGTATGTAAGTATGGTTCTCCCTTTATACCTTTTATACCTGAGTCTTATTAACACTACGGGGTAATTCTGTCCATTTCAGTCAGGGTTTTACAGTTCAAACTCTCCTCTAAAGGGGGAACCGACCTGTGTCGTAGCCTTTGGGAAGGCTGCAGACGAAGTCGTGAGCATTGGCTTTGGTAGCAGCTGCGATGACCATGTCCATCGGAATGTCACTGAGGCCGTAGGAGATGTTCTTCTGCACGGAACGGGCAAACAGCACAGGCTCCTGACCCACCAGAGCTACCTGCAACAGCACAGAGGAAAGACATTTAGGTCCATGACTACAGCTACACTGCAGCTACTATGACGTCAGTATTTAACCCCTTTATACACTCATCATCAAAAGAACAGCTGCACCCAGAAGGAGGTGTGGGATTGCAGTGCTATTGGGAAGGAAGATAAAGGTCACCAGGAACAATAAATGATGATACATTTAGACTGATATGATCAATATTTATTGAGCTACACTTACAGAAGTAGTGTCTCAGTATGGCGTCAGGCCGCCTTGTTTGCTAACGCTATGCGGCAGACGTCTCGGCATGGAGTTGGAGAGGTTCCTAATGGTGTCCTGTGATAATCCATCCTATGCAACTTGAATATTCTCACACAGTTCCTGCAGACTGTGTGGTAGGGGTGGAGGTGAAGTGACACCAGGCCTTGGCACTGACCACGGTGCCTCCACACATGGATTCGTTGGTCATCATTCTGAGTCACTCCATGACAGTCTGGCACGACAACACTGCAGTCTTTGGTGACGTTGACGTGGTGTTATGCTAGCTGAATGTCGGCAATAGTGGCTGTTGGGTCAGTCAGGTACAGCAATAAGACCCGCCCTTGCTTACGTCACATGCACGGCCGAGTGTGAAACTTGAATCATTTGCATGTCTCACGATGTCAAACCTACACACCAACTTTCATTCCTGTGGGTTGATTCCTTCTGGGTGCAGCTATTTGACCTCTTTTATTAGTCTGGCAAAATGCTTGCTGTGTTTACATTTTGAGTACAAGTGGTTTCTCTTTTCATTTTCGTGGCGAAGATCTTTGCTCTGCACAAAACAGACAAACTGACGTCTAAGAGGCGTCGTCCCATTCTGGAAAAGTGAAAGGAGCACGGAACTAGCTTCCAGAAACAGTGCAGATGTTAGTAACTCAGTCTGAGCTGCTTTAGTAGATGCTAAAACCATCTGTCACCAGCCAAAGTTCACAAACATCACCATCAGTTACTCTGGGGACCAAACTAATTTACTGTCATCTGAAAACACGGCACCAGTAAATCATATTTGGTATATAATGGCCTTCAGGCTTCACATAAGCAACAACACAAAGGAGTAACTTCGGCTCTGGGCTGAACGCTGAATGCTTAGAAGCCAAACAAATTCCGCCATCAGCTGGAGGCTAAACTGAAACAGACCTCCATTCGCACCTTTCATTGGGTTAGGGTTAGGGTTAGGGCGGGTCATGGCGGACCTTGGACATAGTCATGTTGACTGACTACATTTGGGCTGAAAAGGAAAATCATGTAACTTTTTTGGGTCCATTAAGTGGGAAATGAATGTTGCCGCTTTCAGCTTGACAGGATGTCTGTCTCAGGTCGCGTAGGATAGGCAAATGCCACGGCCTTGAACTCCACCAGGCCGCTAAACGAGTCGATTGGGCCATGAGTTGGGAACTGAAGCTGTGGTTCAGTTTAAATTACACCTGTAAACTATACTATAAACCTCATAATACAGAACAGCTATAAAGCTTCATAACGCTCCAGCATGGATCGTACCTTGGAGTGAAGGTAGCCGTGCTGGTAGGTTTGAACCGGTCGGCCGTCCAGCAGCACCTGGCCGTGTTGAGGGGAGTAGAAGTTCTCCAGAAGACCCACACAGGAGCTCTTCCCGCTGCCTGATGGACCTACCAGTGCAGTGACCTCTCCTGGACGAACGCTGAAGGACACATTCTGCAAATAACGGAACGTGTAGGTTCAGTTTGCTTAACACGTTTGTCCGAAGCCATAGAACAGTTTCTATTATTTACCAACTGGACACGGTTTGAGGCTTGATACTAATTGGTAAGGTTCTATTCTACACAGTCAAGTCACATTATTATGACCACTTCCTACTTTCGACAGCAGCACCATGTAGCTCATGAAGGAAGTCACGTTTTTTCGTGGCATTCTCTGGGCCCACTCATGACCGATTTGGGTATTAATCCATTCTTCCAGATCACGTAAATCCCATACATGCTGATTGTCTTCCTCGGGGCGTATGGGATCCTCCAGCAAGACAATGCAGCATGTCACACAGCTAGAAATGTTTGACATGGGTTGGAAGAGCATGACCAAGACTACCAAGTACTACCCTGAACCCCTAATTCTCCAGACTTGAACCGAAATGAGCTTCTGTGGAACCACCTTGATTAGCATGTTCACTCTATGGATCCTCCCCCATACACCCTCCAGCAGCTGTGGGATACACTGCAGTCAGCATGGCTGCAGATACCTGGGACAACCCTCCAGGACCTTACTGAGTCACTCGGAGCCTGTCTAGCTGCTGTCCGTGCTGCACACGGTATTTACTCTGGGTATTAGCTGGTGGTCATAATAATGTGACTCGACTGTGTATAAGCGGTTCTTCCTTGTTAGCCATGTTAGCCACTGCATCTACATGTTTCTCCAGGTGATACTTAACCCTGTCATTTCCAGCTGTCACTAATGCAACATCGTCATAGACCTGTTCAACGCACTTGGTGAAGAACTGCTAAGTCTGTTGGGTTGCCAAACAGATGGCTAGCGTCAGGTTGGGTGATGGAGGGAAAGAATCAGCTGTGTTGGCTATTAATGCTGTGAATGATTGATGAGCTTGAGGGAGGGCCATCCCACCCACCCAGAGAAACCAAGGACAGTTATGCTCTCTTGGAACCCTGGACACGGATGGCTGTGGGAACACACAAAACTCACAATAATAGGGCTAACGCTTAGACGGCTGCAACACTCATCACCCCTTCATTCTCTATAGGAAGCATTTGCTCAGTCCCAAAGTGGCCACAAGGTGTATGATGGGACGGGTGCGTTCAATATTGGGGAAGCTGGCAACTGTGCATTCAAACACGGCCTCCACAATTAAAGGTGTGTGCAGGAAGATGACTGGTTGGATGTTAATACATTGAAAGCAGTGGTCATCAATCACCGCTGGCTTCCGAAACCAAATCTGTCCTGGGAAAACAATGGTGTAACACTACACTGACATACCAAACGTCATGGGATCACAGTATGCAAATTGATCATTAAGTGTCAGTGGGCTCGTGAAGTTCCTAACTGGACCCTAGAGGACTGGTAACGAGTGGCGAGGTCCAGTGAGTCACATTACCAGTTGTTTTAGGCTGATGGTACGGTTTGTGTGTGGTGCAGACCCCATGAAGCCATGGACCCCAGCTGTCAACAAGACACTGTACAGGCTGGTGGTGGTTCCATACCGTGTGTGGTGTGTTCTCATGGCATGGGTTGGGTCCACTAGTCCACCTAAACATGTCATTGACTGGTGCCCCCTAGGTTTCACTGCTTGGTGACCATCTGCAGCCCTCTATGGACTTCATGTACCCCCACAATGATGGGATAGTCCAGCAGGATAATGCACCGTGCCATTGGTGCCACGGATTTGAGGAGCACTATGGAGAGTTCCCAAGAACGGTGGGGCCTGCACGTTCGCCTGACATTAGCTCAATCGAGGCATTCCACTATCATGCCTCATTCGAACGCCGATAACTCCCGTCCCCTAGCCATGAGCATGCTGGCCAATGTTCAGCCTCATTCACAAGACAACACCTCATGGTGTGGGTGTTCCCAAGCCGCTCCCTGAGGTAACACCACTTCATTATCAGTTTACATACTGCTATCCCATGACTTTTGAACTTTTGGCATGTCAGTGTATATACTGTTTCAATTGGACTTTGCTGGGAATGCCTTCCCAATATCCCTACACAGCCCAGTGAGGAAGTGGGGAATGGATGTTGCCACTTTCAGCTGCAAAAGCCCGGTTCGCATCAGAAGCAGTACCTTCAGGATATCGGTCTCAGGTCGCGTAGGATAGGCAAACGTCACGTCCTTGAACTCCACCAGCCCGCTAAACGAGTCCGGAGCTTCCACACCATCGAGAGCATGCTTGGGTTTCCTGTCGATGTACTCGAACACCTTCTCCGCTGCTCCCACGCCCTGCATTAGACCTGTGTACACCGACGCTATGCTCTGCAAGGCAGAGCGAAAACCGAGCGCCATGTTATGTGATCAAGTTACTGTCCATGCAAAAGATCACCGATACAGACACGCATTCACTAAGACTGTGTGCACTTCACGCAGTAAGATATTCCATACCTCCAGACATTCGCCCAAGTCCAGCTCGTAGATGATGAAGGAAATGAGGGTCCCCCCACTTATCTGACCTGTCACCGCCAGGTGGCCCCCATAAAACAGGATCGCCACTTGCAAGGCCAGCTCGGAAAGCTAAAACCACAGAGATGTGCATGGAGTTATCCGTGTGCAATTACCTGAGCAACATTTAGACGAGATGAGCCTCGGTTCTAAAGTTGTTCCTCTGACTCAGCACTAACTCTGATAACCTTAACCTTAACCCCTCAGAACCCTAAGCCTAATCTTTAGCAGCAGTTTGCATGGTTCTGTCCTATACTGCATAACTCAGGAAAGGGTGACACCTACGTACTATGTACTGTGTGTAAGTTAACCCTGTGGTGACTTATGAGGCATTCTTGGGGGTCTAAGGGTTAACAGGGGTGTGACTGTGTGAAACTAGGGAACATGTATGTGTAAGGCAGTGGTTTTGCAATGACTGAAATGACAGGTGTATTATAATAATGATATACTGTATTAATTCTGGCAGAAATAACTGATAAACTATATATATATATATATA
>CM067499.1:2119002-2156242 GCA_034552555.1 Semaprochilodus insignis
GGTGTCACTCCACCTCCACCCCTACCGCACAATCTGCAGGAACTGTGTGAGAATATTCAAGCTGCATGGGATGGATTATCACAGGACACCATTAGGAACGTCTGCAACTCCATGCCGGCATGTTGCGTTAGTAGTGAATTCGGTATGGTAATTGCATGGTAGCCAGAATGCCCCTCCAAAAGTGCTTAAATGCTATGCTAAGATAACCGTATTAACAAACACCATCATTTCATCTTGACCTCAGACTCAATAATCGACTCTAGCTGATCGTCAGGCTTATATCACACCATGGAGTCCCCTTGTCAGATCGTTTGTCATGGCCCTGGGAACAGTGCTACATCCTTTTCCCAACCAGATAACTCGCTTTAACTCTAGATTGTCCACCAGATACCTCGGGAGTGCACAGCGTCTACATTTGGTTCTCTCTCCACCAGGCAATGGTGTATAACCTACGTTCTCACTGAGAAACCGTCGGGTGTTTGTTACTTCTGCAAGTCCATTTCAATAGATAAACTGTTCAGTGTACGTCCGAGCCTGGCAGTGTGTATTCCAGCCCATTTTTCCTGTCGTCCGGCGTAGCCTGGACCGCGCCGAGTACAGTCTCCACAGGGAAGGTCAGGAACAGGCCATCTTTCAGCTTCTTTGGTGACGGAGGCTCGTCTGACGCGCACAAAGGCTCAGTGACGGTGAGGGTTATGGAGGATACGTTTCTGCCCCGACGTTTAGCGTTCTTCTTCTCCTCCTTATAAGCAGCATTCATGTTGGAGAAGACCTGAAATGAGGCAAATAAAGAAAGGACATGGCTTTTAATACTTTGGACATAATTCAGAAAGTGTTAGGATGTAAACTCATTAAATGAAATTCATTAAGAGTGGTAGTGGTTGTCTACAACATCAATGTAGCATTGTATTCACTATCCAGAAGCACCAGTGAACCTACACGTGTCTTCTGAGTTTATATTTATGGAATGCTGATGATGGTAATATAGTGGTAGATCAAAAAAAAAAAATGTAATAAATTAAATAAATAAATATTTAATTTAATGGAGACTGTTTTGTCTTGTAATGCCCTGCGTGCCCCTCTTCACCATGGATGGATTAAGAAAATGCATTTCAGGCCAAAACCTCTTTAAACGATCATAAAACCACATCACCAGGCATAACCAATTCACATAGTAACTGTCCGTTAGAGAGCTTTTAAAAGGTGGACAACCGGTTCCATTCACTACCACTGTGAACAGCTCTACTCACCACCTCACTTGACATCAAAATCACTCAAAATGACTTTTTTTACTTTAATGATTAAATTATGTTGAAATCTAACGAAGTTCTAACTAAGCAGCTCAAACCAAAGTCAAACGTTTTTCCATTTACCCTCAGATGTAGTTGATCAGCCAAGACATACCTGAAGTCCAGATTTCGCTTCTTCAGTTTAGATCTGGAGCAGAAATGCTAAAACTGTTAAACCCCTAGAACTCAATAGTCAACCCAAATATATATATATCACCAAAACGTCTCGCAAACCATATCCACAAAAGACTAAATTCAGGAGGCATTAAGCTTCAGTGCGGTTGCTCATTTGTATTTTGAGATCTTGACCAGATGTATGGAACGCTTGCACTGAATCAATCATACAGTTTGCAGCCTGTTAAACGTCAGTCCTCGTTACCTACATTATCCTTGTAGCTCCAGCGCAAAACAGAAGAAGCAACCTTCAAATACCAAACATGTCTTGGCTAATCAGCTACACTACATTGCCAAAATTATTCGCTCGTCTGCCTTCACACACATATGAACTTGAGTGACATCCCATTCATAATCCATAGGGTTTAATATGATGTCGGCCCACCCTTTACAGCTAGAACAGCTTCAACTCTTCTGGGAAGGCTTTCCACAAGGTTTAGGAACGAGACGAGAAGGCCTGCCTTACAGTCTCCGCTCTAATTCATCCCAAAGGTGTTCTATCGGGTTGAGGTCCGGACCAGTCGAGTTCTTCCACACCAGACTCACTCATCCATGTCTTTATGGACCTTGCTTTGTGCACTGGTGAGCAGTCATGTTGGAACAGGAAGGGGCCGTCCCCAAACTGTTCCCACAAAGTTGGGAGAATGAAATTGTCCAGAATCTCTTGGTCTGCTGAAGCATTAAGAGTTCCTTTCACTGGAACTAAGGGACCGAGCCCAGCTCCGGAAACACAACCCCACACCATAATCCCCCCTCCACCAAACTTTACACTTGGCATAGTGCAGTCAGACAAGTACCGTTCTCCTGGCAACCGCCAAACCCAGACTCGTCCATCGGATCGCCAGACGGAGAAGCGTGATTCGTCACTGCAGAGAACACATCTCCACTGCTCTAGAGTCCAGTGGCGGCGCTTTACACCACTGCATTCGACGCTCTGCATTGCACTTGGTGATGTAAGGCTCGGATGCAGCTGCTCGGCCATGGAAGCCCATTCCATGAAGCTCTCTACACACTGCTCTTGAGCTAATCTGAAGGCCACATGAAGTTTGGAGGTAGCGACTGACTCTACAGAAAGTTGGCGACCTCTGTGCACTATGTGTCTCACCATCCGCTGACCCCGCTCTGTCACTTTACGTGGTCTACCACTTCGTGGCTGAGTTACTGTCGTTCCCAATCGCTCCCACTTTGTTATAATCCCACTGACAGTTGACTGTGGAATATTTAGTAGTGAGGAAATTTATAGATGTTTATATATGTAGATGTTTCCAGTCGAGTGTTAATCAGTGACGCTTACACGTCTCAAGTTGAGAGCGAAATCTGTCTGTTCCTAACTCACCGCTTGTTTGATTTTGTCTTGGTGCTCCTGCATGGCAGCGAGGAAGGTGCCCTCAGCCTCCTCACTGAGGGAAAAACTGCCAGGCTCCTGCTCATAGCTCAGCAGATCCAGCTTCATAAGGCAGTCAGAACAGAAAGACATGATGCAACAGGTGATTACACAGCCAATAAACTTTCCATCAGGTGCATACAACACAGCTCATTAAGATACTAAGCCAGCAACTGTACATACTAAACATACTAAACGAGTTTTTTCACAATGTTTTATTAATTTGGCCACTTTTTTCACCATGGCATTAATCAAGTAGGCTAAATCCCAGATAGCAAGCGGATGTGGGCGGATATTTGGTCGGTGCCAAACACTGAAAGTAGGTTTTTTCCCTATTTTCGGCAGAATAATTTCGCTTGCCAAACATTCAGTGCATCCCTAGTGCAGAGTGAGGTCCAGCTGCAGTGCGCTTTATATTGCATTGATTGCACACGTGAGTCTAGCCTTCTTGTTCCAACACAGCTTTAAAACGGCTTTTCAGCTTTGTGATAAATACGATACACACTCACTGATTGCAGATTTGAGATATATGACGTAGGGTTGGGCGATATAGCCTCAAATTTATATCACAGCTTTACTGACATTGCTAATGCTACATGACCACCTTCCCATTGGAAAAATTTGCCCTTGATCCAATATGGCGGCTTTCAAGACGGTGGCCATGTTCCGGACATAGCCTAAAAGATAGGCCTCCTCACCTAAGACTTGCTGCGGTATTCAGATATGTCATTTTCCCTTTCGTTTCTGAAATAAAAGGGAGTCCTGAGGCTTTTGACTCACCCTGTATTTACATATAAATTTACATATAGATATATAGATACATATATAGTAGCAGTAATAATAACAACAATAACAAAGACACTGGATAAATAATTACTATTACTAACTACTATCGATGTTACAGCGGCCATTTTTATTATTATTGTTATTATTTGAGCAGCAACTACAAAATAAAAGCATTTTTAATTATGTAAATACACAGACACACTAGGAGTCTCAGCATGGGAGCAACAGGTTCTCTCCAGCAGCCTCATGCAGCACCGTGCTCATTCAAACTCATTGTTAACTGTATTGTAAGTTCGTTTTGTCCACTCATATAGGCACAACAACCATCACATTAGCTTACCTCGCCAGGCAGGCTGGCTTTTCTGCTGAACATCAGGCAGTACGGAGTAAACTTGGTTGTGGGATTAACTGACGTCCGGAACAGGGATAAAACAGGGTCGAGGAAATCATCCCATTCCTCCTGCTTCTCCGCCACCACCTGCTTTATGGAGTCCTTCAGCAGAGCGTTACTGCGGTCATACAGGGCATTGCACTGCGGCTGGTCCGCTGCGGTCACTTTAAGTCCTATATTCCACCTCTCGCTCAGATGCTTAGTCACCTAAAACACAGTGCAGTAGCATGGAAGGGATCATTCCTGATAGCCCAAATGCAGGTATTTGGACATCAATAGTGTTCGAAGGTGGCTTGTTTATAGGTTAGCACTGGATGAGGCTAATGTTGCTAACAAGTAATGGAAGCTTAGCACCCTACTCCTCTGGGAAGGCTTTACGTTAGATGTTGGAACATTGCTATGAGGACTTGATTGCAATTAGCTGAAGGAGCATCAGTGAGGTCAGGTGCCGATGTTGGATGATCAGTCCTGGATCGCTCCAACTCATCCCACAGGAGCTCCATTACTACAGAGAATGCAGTGGCATGGCCAAAAGTTTAGGGACACCTGCTCATCCAATGTGTCTCTAAAAATCAGAAGTATTAAAAGGGGGAAAATGCAGTTTGTCCCTCTCTACTCTTCTAGGAAGGCTTTCCACTAGATTTTGGAACACTGCTGTGTGGATCTGATTGCATTCTGCAGTGAGCACATTAGTGAAGTCAGGTACTGATGTTGAACCATTACTTCTGGATCACTCTAGCCCATCCCAAAAGTACTGGCCAGCGCTCCATCGCTCCAGAGAACGCAGTTCCACTGCTCCCCAGCCCAATTCTGGGAGTTTATACCCCTCTAGTTGACGGTTGGCATCGGGCATGGTAGGCCCAATCCCATTTCACCCCTTGCCCCTAACACTTAGCCCTACCCCTCCGTTATGCGCGTTCACGTCTAGGGGTAGGCTTGTCCCGATTGCTGTTGAGATGGAGGGGTAGGGCAAAGTGTTAGGGCCCTTCAGACGGAGATTTTTCAGAAGCACACTCCTGTAAGGGGTTGACCGTTTTTGGTTGATGAAACGAAATATCGATTTTTCATGTGGCTATGAAGACACCAGTTAGAAGAGGATCCGGTAGCATCTGGTTTTTCTCCTATCAGTTGGGACTGGTCCGCTCCCTCTAAGGTCAGGAGGCTTGACCCTCAAGCCCCTGGAACAATAGAGGAGGTCCTGTGCAGCTCATTATGCAATCTTGCTTGAACAATTAATACCTCTGTTGAAGACAGAGGGGGGATCATCTCCCCCCGAACTCAGTGACCCTGGAGGCTCTGGTATACCGTGCCCCAGCATCCTGTTTGCTAACGGCCCACGAGATAAGACACAATTTACGACCTGGGAAACCAACGGTCTTCAAGAATGAAGACATAAGTCCCCTAGAAACTTGCTAACATCAGCAGAATTTCGACACGGGACTTCCTGCAGGCTCTTAAGAATTTACTTTCTCCTCTTCTTGTGTTACTGAATGTTATGCTTCATTCCCATGTTAGCAGTAGGATTGTTAAAGGTTAATAAGTGGTTGAAACCCTAAATACAAAGTGTGTATACGTATTAATCTTAGGATATATAGAATGTATAAGGTTTACTGTATAAGGTTTAATTTTATTCTTTTGGTATTTTGGTCAACCATAAGATGCATTCATTCTACACATTAGATGCTTCTTTTATTAATAATACAACCACACTTTAACACTCTTCAATCTATGAGAATTTTTAAGAATGAGCAGACTACTGCATATTCATGAGGAAGTGACCACAGACCCCTCCTAGTTCCGCCTCTAGGGGCCTGTACTTCAACTCAGGTCACACACAGAGAATTTAGTTCAGTTTAAGCTCAGATTAGGTCAGTTCCCAAAGAGTTCGAGTTCTCCTTGAGGCTCGAGTCCCTCATGGGCTCACTTCGATTTTAGGAAAGCCGAAGAGCACGCTCCCGTACTCCAAGATGACGACCAGCGGAAGATGGGTCCTCTAGAAGCAGACTCAGCCAGAAGCAGAGTCTCTTCAAAGGAGCCCTCCAAAGAAAACAAGATGTAGCCAGCGTTGCGGACCAGAGTTGCGGACCAGATAAGCCCACAGACGCCAGAACATGTGACCAGAGAGGGGCCCGACTCAAAGCGAATGAAAGGGGGAAGACTGCAGACCAACCAGCAGCCCAGCCAGGGGAGCGTGAGGTGCCATCACTGCCAGCCCAACCGCATGGGACCACCCACCCCGACCAGGCCAGACTGCACTCAGCCCCTTGCCTCCTGAACTGCACTTCCTGGGCTTCCAGTAAGGTGACACAACCAAAATGCTCTTCTATGGTCCAGTCCTCGGTGCTGTGCTTATTGATACTATGACCTTAGATTAATAGGTGCACTCAGATTCATGCTCCAGCTCTGCTCATTCTCCATGAAGCAGCTTCCTCTGAGTTCAGTAAACTCATGTAGTCTCTCTAAGTGAATGTGATGAATCTGGACTTCCTGTTATGCATATATTAACCCACTTATCATTTAATGTTTATTGAACTTGTTATTAAATGTGCTGTAAATAAACTGCTTTTGTTAAAACTAGTCTGGATATATGACTCAATATTGCGACAAGTGAGCAGATCACTAGATGTCTCGTAAATGAACTCTCACCCTGAGATTGGATTCGACGGCAATTACTGTTTGTGCTTCATTTAAGCTAAACTATGCCCTCTAAAATCCTAATAATTAATTAATTAATTGGTTAATTAATTATACCCATATCCCCCTACACTCCAAACAGAGTGTTATGAGAAAATTCCCAGAATGCCCTGCGGATCATCGGCAAGATGGCTGCACAAGCGACCAAAGAGACCCATAAATATGACCCATATATAAAAGACACTGTACTGTAAGATAACCATTGCAGTAACGGTTTATGGTCATTATCTTCATAAGTAATACGCAGATGTCTTGGCCGCTACCTAGCAAAATTTCCCGTTCCACCTTAAATGGTGCAGCAGTTACATTCTGGTACCTGGGGTTGTTGCACTATTTAAGGTGGAACGGGGAAATTTGATCATGAAGCCGGCGATTAAAGAGCTCGGTTCAGGTTCATATCACAGAGGAATTCTTGGTGGTGATAATAAATAATGGTCATCCGCCTCTTTGAGGTCATATGATGACCTAATGTATTTAAGCAGTGAGGAGCTGAACTCCACCCTCCTCTGCCGTCGCTGCAGACCGGCAGGATCACCTACAGAGCACCGCTAGCAGCCTGTTAATGGAGTCATGTAGTTTTTCGTTTGTGCTCTTTTTGATTCAGTGACTCGTTAGATTGACTGATGTGTAAAACTGAAGTTGTGAATGAATCGCGATGCCCATGCTTTTCG
This sequence comes from Semaprochilodus insignis, assembly GCA_034552555.1. Lineage (NCBI taxonomy): Eukaryota > Metazoa > Chordata > Actinopteri > Characiformes > Prochilodontidae > Semaprochilodus > Semaprochilodus insignis. Next base: position 2,126,392 of record CM067499.1, read on the forward strand.
CCTGTTTACATAAAAGCCGCTGACGACACCTGATGACGTATCCGGTTCTTGAAGGATCTTCCCATTTCATAGGGGGGGAAGATTTCAGTCACTGAGTTTCAAGGGGGAGGGTTACACTCGGTCCAAGGGCTTGGACCTTAGACCCACGTGTGGCTGCTCCAGAGCAAGTCAGTTCTTTTCTATGGAGATTATACAAGCTTAATACAGCTGAATTCACTAATAAGACGGGTGTCCACAAATATTTGGACATGTAATGTATATTACAGATGTACATCCGAGATGAAAACTCAAAAAACAGTGATCTGACCAGGGTCAGCAAAAGTTCTGTATGTGACTGTAGAGCGCCACAAGTCACACACGCAAGTACACCATATGGCCAGAAGTTTAGGGACACCTGCTTATTAAATGTGCCTCTAAAAATCAGAACTCAACACGGTTTGAGGTAAGGGTGTACTGGTTGAGATATGCCGTTAGAATGAAGCGAATAGGTCAAAAGCTTCCAATACTTGTTAACTGCATTAGCTTTGGTACAAAGTTACAGAAGGAGACTTCACATACCACACATATCTAGGCTTAACTATATTTGGGGTAAAACCGATTTTGGTTTGTTCAGCCAAACTAAGGACTAAGATTTAGTCACGAGGAAAGCCTTTTACCTCTTCGCAGAAGTCGGCACTTTGAGAGCAAAACACAGTCCTTGCTGAACCGTACCTAGAAAATATACATGTCTAGATAAACATGACATGCTTTTGGCATTACACATCATATGAGGACAAAATGATCGTAATTACAGAGACAATGTATCTCTATTACCTGTAAATGGACGATGAAATGCATTTTGCAACACAGAGGGAATCATTCTTTTGGACAGGGAACGCCTCCACCCACTTGCTGTAATAATCCGTGACGATGGCGACGTGCGTATTCCCCCCGTGACCAGTGCTTGGAAACGGACCTGATGGAAACAGACAAAGAAGAAAAGCATTCCAGTCCAGTCCTGAGGGACATTTCACAAAGCAGTCAGCCAGATAACTGAAGCCCCATGTGCCCATTAGGAATGCCCCTCAGCACTGCTCATCCTGCTTTGGTGTGTGTCTAGCTTGCTAGCTAATTCAACTAGCTAAGCTGCAGTCCACATGCTCACCTACTATTTCAACGGCCAAGATCTCCCAGGGACCGTCCACCTTAATGGGCCGCACCGTCCGCGCCATGTTTTTGTTACGCTCCGCGTGTTGACATGTTTCGCACAACTTGATCTAAAACCAGCACGGAGAGAAAAAAGTTGTCATAGCAACAAACTACATCACAAGACGTCTTCCTGAAAGCATCCCAGAAAATGACAGCACTAGATAGGCTAGGTAAGACTTCAGGCTCCAAATCTTTGACTCCATAACAGCGAGCCATGTGATCCAGGGCTCCCTGGAAAGGACACATCATGCTCTACTGACCAGCGGAGTTTGGATTGTCACAGCTTTTTAAAGTGACGTGTTGCAAAGGCATTTCCTATTCCTATGCTTTTATTCATGACATCATCAGCAATTACACGTCAACTCAACTATCATCGCATAACTGCCGCCTTCTCAAACAGGGTACCAACCCAGTCCACCACGTCCTTCACGATGCCGAGCCAATAGTACTTGCTCTGGATCCTGTGGACCGTCTTCTTCTGTCCCAGGTGATGGCCGATGTCGCTGAAATGGCACTCCAGGAATATTTGCCTCTTTCGCTCTGCTTCAATCACCACTTCACGCTTCTCATCTTTCTTGGGACCCACATAGTAAAGTCGCCCATCTAAAAGCACAAAAACGACAAGCGTGAAGTTACGCTAATACACTGTAGTATTAGTTTTACAGGGTTCATCAGATTTGCTGGTATGTGTAAGTGGCTTGTTTGGCTGGGGATCAGGTGTTACAGTGGCGTTACGGTCTAAACTGGCATTTAATATGTCATATGTCACGTTATGTAATATTCTGAAGTGCAGCACTGCATCTCTAACCTTCATCGGTAAGAACGAACTCATCATTTGTATCCTTGTTCACAACACAACTTCAGTACCCAGCATGCATTACGCAAAACATGTCACACAACCAATAGGAACGTCTTCCTGATGTAGAGGCTAATAAATACAGACAGCCCTCCGACAGTAACATGAGCTTTATGGCTACTAATGAAAGCCAACTAATGAAACAAACAAATAAACAATCCAACCCAAAGTGCTTGTAGTTCTACCAAAGGTTCTTCCTCTCACCATCATGTAATAACATTGTATAACCACTGGGATTAATAAATCTAGACGGGACCTTCACCTTCGCGGTAGTGTCGCGTTATCAGGCTTTGCATTAACCAGCACAATGATTCGCCCTCTAGTATCAGCCAAATGGTGGATGTAGTTTTGCAAAAGTTCCTCCCAGCTTAATGATACATCATCAGAAAGTTGGTCTTCCTCGTCTTTGAGGACAAAAAACAGGCATCGCCACGTTTATGAACAGGTGTAAGGATGGATACAATTTAGATTTTGGTTGGACCGTCTGTCAAAAGTCACCAGTAGTGTTAATAACGAGCATTACTTCCTGCTGAAAAACAACAGACCGCTACACGTATTAGGATTAAAATCTGATATTTTCATGCCTTCTAATGCGAGTTGGCTTAACGGTTAACACTGGAGATCACCAGTGTTCTTTGGACTCCTTTAGATCCCATTAAGAAACCATTAAATGCAGGGGTGCCATCCCTGATCCAGGTAATGAAGGTCTACAGGGGCATCTGAATGTTAGGGCCAGATGTGCTGGTTCTGAACTCTTTAGGGTGGTAGAGCTCCCTGAGCAAATCCATCGGCCAGTTCCATAGCAGCTGTTAAACCATTTGAATTCTTTACAATGGGAATTCCAATAATTATTTCGGGAATAATCCAGTCACTGACGTAAATAAAGCCATTCGGAGCGTTTTGGTGTCAGATGCTTCATTCTAGAGAACCATACTGCCTCTGATTTCTTTACATTGGTGGTAGTGGTGGGGGGAACCAGGGGTCACCATGCCTATAACACACATATAGCCACTTTATTTACTATCTAAACCACCTGTGAACCTACACTGCCTCATGACGCCCTGCATGTATCCCTCCGCCATGTACGTGTCTGCCTATCAGACTCCAGTCAGCACATTCATAGCCATTACTTTTAAATCTGGGAGCTTTTAAAGGTGGACGTCTGGTTCCATTTACCACCACTGTAAACTACTCAGACTCTAAGTTTCTCTAGACCTGAGCAGCTCAAACCAAGCAATTCTGAAGCACTTCTGTTTACATCTTAGACACTGAATTATGCAAAGACTTAATCAGTGGATCAGTGGAGTTCCCCTTTAAGCAGACGTCTGGTTCCATTCACCACCACTGTGAACAGTTCTAGCTCAGTAAGTTCTCTAGAACCGAGCTTTTCACACCCAAACCACTCTGAATGGCTCTTCTGACATGTTAACCGTGAAACTGTGCAGAAATGCTGGAGCTCATCTTTCATGTGCGCTCTCACCGTCGAGCGTGAACTTCTGCGCGTATCGTTTGAGGTTCTTTTTCCGGATGGGGTTCATGGCCTGCGGGTAGCAGCCCTCCGCCACCAGCGTGTAGATATCACCGAGCCGGCTGGAGCTCGACTCCTCCACCACCACCACCTCCTCCTCGGCCACCTGAAGGGAGTCCACACTCAGCATTTCGCCGTGAGAGGACGAAAGCCTGACCATTACCATCAAAACAGAGGGAGACGAGAGAAAAAAATAACCGTTACTCCATCAAACCCGTTAAAACCGCCATCGCCTTGAGCACTTTAACAGACAGACGGACGGAAGGCATCAGCGGACGGACCGGGAAATAAACCAACACGCAGACGAAACCTAAGGTTTCATTAACACCCCTGGCTTTATAAAATATTCCAGTAGATGGGATTAAGTTAAAAGGGGGGTGAGGTTTATCGGGGATCACAGAATTGTGGATTTGTGAGGACCATACCGTGGCTTCGGAGCGCTGATGCCTGAACGCCCGTGTTTCCACCCGGACGCAATTAGTCGTCGGAACAAAACAAAGCAGCAGCGAGGAGTGCCTTCCAATTCGAACACCGACTTGAATCAAGTCCCCTTAGTAGGGAGGACCCACGGAATATTATTAAAAACAACAACAATAATAATAATAATAATAATAATAAAATAGTAGACTATTATTAAAAGGTATGTGGTGGTTGTAAGTAAGTGGAAGCGTGGAAACATACTATAATTGAATTAAAGTAAAAATATTAATATTTAAGTTAAAGAAAAAAAATACTCATAATAGCGCAAAGACATATTAGCATAGACGTGTGCAGAATACAAAAAAAAAAAAAAAAAAAAGATCTAGGATCTAAATGCCAATGTAATTGAGTTGGAGAACGAATACTGCATTTTAATAATACTCAAGTAAAGTAGATTACAAATCTTCCATAATAAATAATTATTTAATGACAGTAACAATTACAGTCACTCAAGTTTTTTTTTTTCCACCCCTCGAAAACAGAATGCTATTAGGGTTTCTGTCTCTTTAATTTTGGCCACACATTTTGAGTTGGATCTCAAGCTGTTCTGGTATAATGATTTTCATCCAATGTTTCACAAACTGCACTGAACTATATCCAGTTAAACAATCCTAATTATGCTCAATGTTGTAGCATCACATATCAGGAAAATTTCTTGAAGCATCAGGATATTGTATTTTTGCCATATCGCCCACCTCTATCATCAAACTTCATTTAAATCTATAAGCTATAATGAAGATGCATCTGTTTTTGTACAACCAAAAGTCTGTCAAACACTCACTTACGTGATGTACACAGTAAGCAGGAGAATAGTATCTCTTACCATGTAGATGCAGCTCTGAAACTGAAGGAGATCAGCGCATGTACACTTCCAGCGAGTGAACGAGGGCACTACAACGCTGAATGAGACGTAGCCGCTGCTGAGCTCTCAACACGGCTGGAGTCACTAAGCTGCACTATTTAACGGGCTAGTTTTAGTGTTTTAGTCTTTCTAGTGATAATTATGTCAAAAAACTGGGATATTAAGAGATTCAGCTTGCACAGGTGCTAGAAGACATCATGCAGAAGTTCTACAGCTGCAGCTGCTATTTCACTGATAACGTTTTCCTGGAGGACTACAGGCTCCATGTCCGGTTCATCTCTGAGGAACAGTTTAGAAAAGACTATCACAACGTGAGTTGAGTGTTGGGAAGTCCATGGACTCTCCTGTGGCATGGCTTGACAGGGCTGTTGCTCTTCTAGAACTGTTCTTAATAGTTTCATACTGTTTGTAAAGGTCATGAAGCTAAAATCCTGGCTTATTAAGTCTTTATTAGGCTACTTTGTCCATCTTGAACAATGAACTTGAATTATAAAAGATCACCCTGCTGAAAAAAAGACCATTAGCAATAAAATCGAGTGGTTTTGCTGTCTATTGGCTTAACGGGTCCCATAATAGACCCCTAGATCCCATTAGAAACCATCAAATGCATCTGGAGCCAGGCCTAGAAGAGCTGTTAATCCATTAGAGTCCTTAACACTGTGATATCAGCCCATCAGGACAACATAGCATGCCATTAGTAACTACTGGACACCACCAGGAACCACCAGTGGTGAGAAGAAGCTTGTCTTGCCAACCCAAGAACAGCTCTTATTAGCAGAATAGGCATATACACAATGCTGAACCCACAGAGGAGGTCGCTACCAACCACACACTTCATGCTACTAGTGACCCAGTGGTACATACATACATTTCCAAACCTCTCCAGATGTTCTTCTATCTTGGAGGCCTCCTGAAGTTCAGCAGTTTGGTCACTGCCCTGTTCACATGTATCTACTAATCAGGACCTGGTTTCCTAAAAGCGTCTTGGTGTTAAGAGAGTGTTCAGTGTGAAGCTCACTTGATAATCTTTGTGCTAGAATGCTGTCAAGAAACCCAGCCAAGGTAATTCCCAGGTTTCCCAGGAGGTTCACCAAACTGTGCTGGAGTTTGGGCTTCCATGATCGGTGATAACTAATAAGACTTAACACTGTTTATTAAGTTGTCTTCACATTGCAGGTCCTCAGGTCTTTGGGTTGCACCTCTGAGGCCCAGTTCACCACCGTTCTCCAGAAAGTGAGTACGTTCAGGGGAAGAAAGTCTTTACTTCTTAGACTGTAAAAGCCTGGAGGTCAACATCAGACCCTCATTTGACCACTATGCCCACAGATCCAGGCAGAAGTCGAGAGGCGCCAGAATCTTGAGGTTCGGTCGGCTGAAAGGAAAGCGGCCATTACAGAAACGTACAAACCTCTTCATGAACATGTTTACTGCTTGCAGGTAAAACCTCTTACAGGACCGTACGGCCAATGAAATGTCGACACTGTGTTTTAAGTGTGGAATATTCCACATTTCAGTATGTACAGATTTACCAACACCATGACTGTGGGTTATTAAAGTTCTAATAGAACCAGAACTGAGTAAGTCCAGTTTTTAAAGAAGAAGTGAACATTGGGTTACAAATCTGATCAGAATCGAGTAATACACTCGCCATCAAAAGAACAGCTGCACCCAGAAGGAAGTGTTGGACTGTAATGCTATTGGGAAGGAAGGAACAATAAATGATGATACATTTAGACTCATATGATCAATATTTATTGAGCTACACATACAGAAGTAGTGTCTCTCAGTATGGCAGCGTCGGGCCGCCATGTTTGCTAACCCAACATGCCAGACGTCTCGGCATGGAGTTATAGAGGGTCTCACACAGTTCCTGCAGGTGCGGTACGGGTGGAGGTGGAGTGACACCAGGCCTTCTGGATGTGTGACACATTCACATTAGCGCTGACCATGGCACCTCCACACACTGTCTGCCGTCTGCCAATGGTGCTGGCACTAACAGGATGACTCATGGACAGCATCACTGGTCACTGAATGTCTGCAGTCGGGGCTGTTGGGTCAGTTGGGTACTGCGATGACGTGCACCATCAAACGTGAAACTTGAATCATTTGTTTGTCTCCCGATGTCAAATCTACCCACCAACTTTCATTCCTGTCGTCTGATTCCTTCTGGGTGCAGCTATTTGAGCAGCTGTTCTTTTGATGATGAGTGTAATTTGCTGACGAGCTATGCGTAAGGCTGCTGTTCTCTCCTCTGCAGGAATCTTATCTGAGTCCAGAGTTTCTACAAATAGTCAAATACTGTCACACCGAAGGTGCCAGTAAAGAGGGACTCATGGCTCTTATCACCTCAGAGGCAGGTACAGTCGCTTTCTTCAGTATTGCCTATACACATAGTGGCCACTACAGGTCAGGTTAGGGGTGATGAACATCCAGGACCGACCCCATTATGGTTCCTAACTGGCTCACCGGATGAATTAAGATTCACTGTTCACGTCCTCCTGGTTACGAACCCCTGCAATAGGTGTTGGAACATTGCTATGAGGATATGATTGCATATAGCAGTAAGAGCATTGGTGAGGTCATGTATTGATGTTGGATAATCAGTTCTGGATCACCCCAACTCATCCCAAAGGCTCCATGGCTATATAGAATGCAATTCCGCTGCTTTACGGCCCAGTGCTGGGGGGCTTTATACCCCTCTAGCCTACGCTTGGCATGGGGTTAATAGGCTCATTGGCTATGTCAGCAATGGATAGCTGAATTCAGCCTGTGTGTTTGTTTGGTGTTTACAGCTCCCAGGGTGTACCGTTTCCCAGTCTTTACCCAGGATTTCTCCAGGGAATTTGTGGAAGAGCTGGAACACTTTGAACAGTCTGAGGCTCCGAAGGGCAGACCAAACACTATGAACAACTATGGGGTAGAAATTCATGCCTGTTGTGTGGTATTTTGAATATGTATTGCAGCCCTAGGTCACTGTCAGACCCTAGACTGACCATCAGACCTGCTCTGCCTGTTCAGATCCTGCTGAATGAGCTGGGCTTTGACGAGGGACTGATCACCCCTCTGAGGGAGCGCTACCTGGGACCGCTGAGCGCGCTGCTCTTCCCGGACTGTGGAGGCCAGTGGCTGGATAGCCATAAGGCCTTTGTGGTGAAGTATGCCATGCATGAGGACCTGGAGCTCAGCTATCATTACGACAACGCTGAGGTCACACTCAACGTCTCACTGGGGAAAGACTTCACCGAAGGGAACCTGTACTTCGGAGACATGAAGGAGGTACAACGAGTGGACAAGAGTGGGGCTCATCTACTTAGAAGATTTATAACTTGCCACTTCACTAGAAACACCTATAGCTGGCCACTTTATTAGAAACACCCAACTTGTACATCCACTCACTGGCCACTTTATTGGAAATACCTACCTTTGCTACTACTCACTGGCCACTTTATTAGAAACACCCACCTTGTACTTCCATTCACTGGCCACTTCATTAGAAACACCCACCTTGTACTTCCATTCACTGGCCACTTTATTAGAAACACCCAACTGGTACATCCACTCACTGGCCACTTTATTGGAAATACCTACCTTTGCTTCCACTCACTGGCCACTTTATTAGAAACACATCTTGTACTTCCATTCACTGGCCACTTTATTAGAAACACACACCTTGTACTTCCATTCACTGGCCACTTTATTAGAAACACCCAGTTTTTCCTTCACTGATTGGCCACTTTATTTGAAACAGCTTCCTTGTACTTCCACTAACTGGCCACTTTATTAGAAACACACACCTTGTACTTCCACACACTGGCCACTTTATTAGAAACATCCACCTTTAGCTTCCACTCACTGGCCACTTTGATAGAAACACCCACCTAATACTTCCACACACTGGCCACTTTATTAGGCCCACCATATTGGTGTACAGTTAGACAGTAGCCCACCTGTTGCTACACGGTTTATAAGCCCCCTCTATCCCGTATTTCCTTTTCCAGTTTTTGGCCACAGGACTGCTGTTGTCCAGCTATTATTTGGGTGCACATGGTAGTGTGTACCAGACACAGCGGTGTTGCTGGAGAAGAGAATGGACCATCATCCAGCAATATCCAGACAAGAGAGATTCTGTGGTCAGAAACAGGCCTTGGAGGAAGGACTAGATGATGGCTATCAGAAACTGCATAACCATGTGAGCTCCTGTCTCCCTGTACACCAGTGAGGTGGAGCTAGAAAGGTGGGATTACTAATACTGTGGTCTTATTACTAGAGTAGCTCAATCAGGCAGGAACAGTCCGGGACATACAGAAAACCACACATGACCTTCAAGTGCAGTGTTTATTTCATGATTACACACAATGCATAAACTTTACATAGACACTGAACGTTCTGCTGGAACGTAGTGGGCAAAGAAACACACATGACTTACAGTCTCGAACGTGTATATACCGTGTTCATGCGGTGTATCTACACCTTTTTCGCTTTGTCCAAAAGTTTAGATTCAGTGTCTTAAATCATATAAAACCAGCTTAATTGCAGATGCATATCGTTGCTGTCCAATGAAAAACATGTATCTCCATTTTTGTCGATTTTTACTTTTATGCATCATTTGATCACAGCCGCTGCTGTTTACACTGTGTGGGAATTTCATGATGAACGGACCAACAGAAATGACCCAAAACTGCTTGGAAAGACGTCTGTGAAAAGGGTCCTAAGAAAAAGTCTACATCAGATTCATCTTTCATATCTCTGAAACATTGCACCATATTAGTGTTCCGTTACAGACCTTAGCACACCTATTGCTATAAAATAGCATATACGTCCATATGGAGCCCTATATGTTGTTACTGAACACAGTAATAATAAACATTAATTTGACTATTGATTCCAAACTTTTGAACACTGTGTTTGTGTATGTGTGATGCAGGTTCCCCTGAGTGAGACAGAGTGTGTGGAGGTGGAGCACCGTGTTGGGGAGGCTGTTCTCCACCGGGGGCAGCAGATGCACGGTGCTTTGCGCATCTCCTCAGGCCAGCGCTGGAACCTCATCGTGTGGATGAGAGCGTCCCGTCAGAGGAACCTTGCATGTCCAATGTGTGGCCGGACTCCGAGACTGCTGCCCAGTGAGGGCTACGGGGATGGCTTCACCGCCGAGGCCGGTGGCTCCGCTGGCTGGACGTGCGCTTTGAATTGACTTTAATGCACCTTCAGTGAATATCAGTAAAGCCCATGTGGTCTAAGGTATTTTTTGTTTAGCCTGATTAGTATGATTGGCCTTGGCCAAGTTTAATTTATAAGTTGAATGTGTCATAGATATTCAGATTTTATTTATTTTTGGGAATATATAATAACTCATATACGTCATACACTGTGTATAATCAGTAATACTGTGTATAATCAAGTAATAAATATTAAAAAGTTTTTGGAAGTACAGATGAAAATATATACAACACCACAGATATACAACACAAACGCAATGCACAGCCCATTAAAGACATCATATTCAGACCTGCAACCAGAGGTTTGGGCACACCTACTCTCAGAAGGGTTTACTGTATAAATAGTATTTAGCACATATACAATAATCGTGAAAACACAAACACTATGAAATAGCAAACATGCAATTGCCCAGGGGCATAACTAATAGAGGGGGGTGGCAAAAAGTGTACCAGGCCTGTCCGTACAGATATTGACACAACTGTCTTTTTACACTATATGGCCAAAAGTATGTGGACACACCTCCCACTTGCTAACTCATGTATGAAATCGAGCATAGAGCCAAGCAATCTTCCTAGACTAACATTGGCAGTGGAATGGGCTCAAACTAAGGAACGCAGTGACTTCGAATGAGCCACTGTCAAAGGGTATTCAGTTTGGAAAATGATAATTCATGGTTCACTATCTGGGATTGGTGGATGAATCCGGGAGAACACTACCTACCAGAATGCATGGTGCTTACAGTAAAGTTTGGCAGAGGAGGGATAATGGGTTTGGGTGGTCTTGGGCTGTTGTCCAGGGCTTGGTCCTCCTTAGTTCCAGTGAAGGGTGACGCTAATGCTACAGCATACAAAAACATTTATGTGCTTCCAACTTTGTGGCAGCAGTTTTCCTGTTTTAGCATGACTAACAAGATCCAACAAGACAATATAGGGGCGACGGTCAGGCGTCCACATACTTTAGGCCATATGGTGTAGTAAGTGGGATGATGTAATGATTGTGACTGAACATTTTAAGCGTAAGCCTTCACATCAGACTGTTGGTACTTTCACTGAAGGGCAGCGTTCATAAGGCTGCAAGACAAATCCATAAACGGACATGGAGGTACAGTAGATAGACATTTCTAAAGATCTATTCCAACAAGCGTCAGCGGTCGTAACACTTTCTGAGGGGAAATCAGACTCGGAATTGGCCAAAACATAGCAAGATGCTTGTTGGTGTACGTCAGACACGAAAGGGTTATGTAGGTGTCGTGTAGCCTTATGAACGCTGCCCTACAGTTACCCAATAGGTTACTGAAAAGCATGCATTCAAATGAGGGGTGTCCAAACTGTTGGTGTTCCCTCAATCAGCCAGTATTTCTGCACATCGCTTTATATCACAACTACACACGACACACAATCAGCAAGTCTTCCTCAGCCAAAGTGAACGCTGCAGGCATTGTCTTGCAAGTACTGTACAGTAATGGAGTAACGTTTCAGGTTCTTGTTCTTTTAGGGTTTTTTGGTTGTTTCTTTTCTCCCTGTTTATTCAAACTGTGGAACATTTCAAAGCAGGAAAAGAGGAGAAATGATGGAGTGCGGGAGGGCGGAGCCACAGAGGGAGGCGTGTCCTTGGCTCCAGGGTCCGTGAACCTGTGTGTAGTTTTCCCACCGTCCTTCGTAGTGCTACATCAGCTTGTAGTTAGATCTAATACACAACAGAGACTCTACATACACAACAATATGAATATGTTTACCTAAAATATACTCTGATTGAAAGTAAGAAAATAATTCTTCAACCTCATTGCACTCTTGTTCTTCGTAGCTTGCATCGTTCTTCGCTGAGTTTTAAGGTCGCTTGAGTCGGAACTCTAAAAAAACAAAGTTGGAAGTACACAAGCTTCCGAGACGAAGCGTTTAAAGAGAAGACAAGAAGTTCTTGTCAGGTTCAGTCAGCGGTTCACGGAAGTTCTTGCCTAGTTCGATCGCACTGGTTCACACAGACAAGCACGTGAACTTTAACGTCATGCAAGCGCTGCGTCTTTTGTCCACTGAGTCCACTCAGGTTCTCAGAGGGTTGTCTCGCTGCTCATGTCGCGGTGCCTGTCCCGGTGGTCCATGTCCGTGTCCTCGTAGTCAGAATCCATCTCGATCTTGACCTGCGGGACCGGGCAGGACATTCCGCGGGTGACGGTCATCGCTGGGGACGACGGGCACGAGATCTTCAGGTGCAAGGTGATGCTGCGGAGCGGCAAGGTCCCGTTACAAGAGAGAGCGACAGGAAGGCAGGGTGGGATAAGGGGCGGAACGACAAATAGTCAAGGGTCACCGGTGTAACTCATAACTCATCCAGTATAAAAGTATGGAGGCTTGCTGTCCAAACCTTCAGTTTGGGGGTAAGTCTTTGGAAGGAGACGGGGGAGGCGCCTCAAAGGAGCATTCTGGCCTTTTACTCCAAATGTAGTTGACCAAGAAAGACATGTTTGGTGTCTCAGGCTAACGTAGCAAGTCAGGGAAGCTATTTTACCACACAGTGTCAGACCACGGCATCATGTGTTGCAACTGACTGAGGAAGGTGTGCCGTAGGAGTGCACAAAGTGGTCGTAGCTCCATGCTAAGCTAAAGGCTAACCACTAAACACCGACCATTCCTTCCAAACCTTAGAAAGGACTTCAACTAGAATGCCAGATGAACCAGTTTACCCATTTGAGATTACTTAAGTGTTGAATGATTCAGGCGTGCAGCTTGTGGCTAATCGGTAGTTACAGGCTTCCATTACATGTTAGCAACATTAGCCATGTAGCTCAAACACAAGCTAAAGAGACAAAGTTTAGACACCAAGCATGCCTTGGCCGATCAGAGCTAAAGGCCAAAACAGTGTAAATTTCAGTAATCCAAAGAAATTACATGAACTTAAAGGGGACCGGGGATGCAGGGCTCATGCACTTGAATGGGAAGCAGATTAAGCCAGGCTCTAATCTCCACCACAAGGCCAAGCAACCACAACCCCCTTTCAGCCCAGTGAGGGTTAATACTGGGCATGGACAAATCAGAATCAAATCTTGACCTCAGAATTAAAGATCATATTGAACTTGAAACTATGTATAGCATTCCATCTCTACTGATCTCGTAAAATCAGATCCAGGAAAGATATGATTTCAGGCTTAACGTTTCAGTATCAAGATTTTGTCCCTTGTAACCCATATGTGAGCACTATGAAAGCGCACCCCATGATCACATACTAGTAAACTATAACTTAGTACATGGACCTGAGTAAATGGGACAACCTAAGCTTGCGCTTACGGGGAGATACAGCAGTTTTCGCCTTTTGACTGATTGCTCAATTGAACGTAAAGCGTGATTAGAAACAGTACGAACAATATAATCACAGCCTGGCTTTGAAGCCCATTTACTCTAAAACTAGTATCATCCAGACCATGCACCCTTAACAGCAATGCAGACATCACAGCCAGCAGCGTTCAATGTACTGCAACATGTGACTAAAGCTATAGAGGCACATATATCTGCATAATGTGGCACAACAGTCACGGGCAAAGCGGTAAGGCCCATTTTCCAGAAATAGTTTGGCAAAATAATCAAATTTACACTTTTCCACCTTTGTGCCAAATACAGATGATCAACCGAGACATGTTTGACGTCTGAAGTTTGCTTCTTTAGTTTTGCACTGGAGCTACAAGGCTAACATGGCTAACAAGTAATGGAAGCTTAGCTCTTTAGTTACTGCTGTTTTTATTAGATCAGAAATGGCAGACACAACAGTGGTGGGCTCCAGGTTCACATTAGTACTAACGTCGTCTTAAGGTTGTCTCTTTTGGGTCTATTCAAGACCGCTGTTGGTGGACAGCATCCAACGCACTGTCCAGCTTCTGATGTATTACAAGTTTATTTGTCTTCTGCATGGAATATGAACAAAATTGGTAGGAACAACATTGCAGGGACCTCAGACAACCCTTGTCTACAACTGGACAAGGGAATTTGCATGGGCCAAACATTTCCATTCTAACCTCACAGTGTCATAATTCAATTTGAGAACATTTCAACTAAGTTTGCTGCTTGTCGCCTTCCCAGCTTGTTGCTAAAGGGCAGCTAACCATCATGGCCATGAAACAGAAGTGGCAGTTAGCACTCTCCTCCAAGAGTGTTGAGGTATCCAATGAAAAGATGAGGTGGCGCTTCTCGTCTTTTGGAAGAAGCATATGCAAGTCCTCGCCCTCCCAGTTTGGTAGCACCATGTGATAGGAGGAGACCTAGCGAGCAGGTGGAACTTGCCACTCAATCAGGGAGATCTGTTCACAATTTGGCTTCATATGTTCATTCGTATATATATATATATATATAGTATTTATATCCATGTTATAGTTAACAATCTTTTCCATTCTCACCTCACAGCGTCATAACTCATTTAATTCATAATTCAATTTGAGAACATTTCAATGGAGTTTGCTGCTTTTGCCCTCCCAACTTATTGCTAAATGGCGGCTAACCCCATCATTCACATCTGGCCATGTAACAGAATTGGCAGTTAGCACTCTCCTCCAAGCGTGTTGAGCCATCCAATGAAAACAGGTGGCGCTTCTTGTCTTTTGGAAGAAGCACATACTAGCCTTCATCCTCCCAGCTTGGTAGCATTATGTAATAGGAGGAGACCTAGCTAGGAGGTGGAGCATGCCCAAATTAGGGAGATTAATCTTATCTTTGTTCCGACTTTGGCTTCATGTGTTCACACAGTCCAAAAATTGACTAAGAAAATGACATTTTTATAGGCAACATAGCACTAATTGGTGATGTATAACCTGTAGCCTTGTAGCTCCAGTGCAAAACCAAAGAACCAAACATCTTGGCTGAGATACCAAACGTCTTGGCTGATCAGCTACGTTTAGGGAATTTCCACTTATTAGGGAAATTCCACACTGTTTCAAAACCAAGTCTAGTCTGAACAAAGGGTCCTTCGCAAAAGCATAATCAGAGTCGACAGCAAAGAGTGAGCAACACACACACAGACAGAGGAGAAAGAAACAACCAAAGTTTCCAGTTTTATGTTTGCAACCTCAGTTGAGCATCAGTTGGATCCTAGAGCATCTGAATTTAGATAATAAGAAAGGTTTTGCTGCGTAGTTCATTGTAATTAGCAGTAACATATGTGCAGTCCTGGCCAAAATATTGTAAACTTTGTTCCACACCAGTTCCTAAATGCCTTGTGTGCTGTGTGTAATTGTTTGCCAAAGGAAACAAACGTCCCAGGAAAAGAAAGTGACGCTTTACACTCAATGTCCATCTGCATTGCTTCGAAGCGCATGGAAAGGACAATAAGCAAGGACAGTTTGTAGCCCATAACATGTACAGTACTGTGCAAAGCTCAGAGAGCACCCTCCATTTA
Organism: Semaprochilodus insignis; assembly: GCA_034552555.1. NCBI lineage: Eukaryota > Metazoa > Chordata > Actinopteri > Characiformes > Prochilodontidae > Semaprochilodus > Semaprochilodus insignis. The sequence goes on from CM067499.1 coordinate 2,141,899, forward strand.
ACTCATTCCAGGTCAAAACCATCAAGTTATCAGGTGGAAGACAATCGACTTGGATATGGAAGAGGAAAGTCAAACTGGAGTTCAAAAGTGGGACGCCTGCCTAGCATGTGGAAGACCTACCAACACCTTTCAACAAGCTTTCGTCTTTGAGAGAGAGAGAACATAAAGCTCCACTCTTGCCTCAGATTGGAAAACATCCACACAGGTGTTTCTGTCCATCCTTCCATTGTGAGAAGACACCTCAACAAGAGGTTGCTGATGTTCTCAGAACAATGGACTGACCACCCCAGAGTCCAGAACCTCAACATCAATGAATGTGTACTTGGATAGTGAGAAGCAGAAAATGCTAAACCAACTTCTAAGACTGAACTTTGGAGATGTGGAAAAACATCCCTGCAGATTTCATCTGCGATTCTCCTGAAAAAGAGTCCCTAAATACTGAAACGGTGATGTTTCATTGCTGAGGCCCAAATATGCCTGGCAAATGAATACCTTGCTTGCACTTAATGGCCATTTTGACTGGCGTTTTGCACAGTACTGTACTTACTGTACACTGAAATAAGCAAGTCATATTACTGTATTACTATAAGCTCACCAGACAAACAATAAGGCCCCCTGTGACTAAACCGTCCATAATAGCATGTAATACCTCCACCAGCACCAATCACAGCAGCCGGATTTGGCATAGACTGGTCAAGTTTCTGGATGTAGGCCACATCATTGTTCAGACACTCTTCCATCAAAGAATTGGGCCAAATTTGGTGGATCCCTTCCCTGGCCCAATTCCAAGGAGAATTCCCTGTAGACTGGGATTTTAGCCACTGCTGGTAGACCCGTATGACCGTACGCTTCCATACACCTGCAGATTCAGCTACTTCCTTCACACTATGGTCTTTGGCACACCCAAATGCAGTCACTCCTTTTAGCCAATCATTAACATCTGCTCTGGAGCCATTTTCCACACATGGAACGAGACATTCACTGCACTGTAGCACCTCTTCCCAATCTATGGATCCCGTCACTCACACCCCGCAGGTACTTATAGCCCAATCATCTTTGTGCAGCTCCATCTGCAGGAGCCTGAAGTTACTACCACCTTAAACACACAAGGTGACTCATGTTTTTGTCTGGTGAGCTTATTACCGGGCTTATTAGTAACTGTAGTTCATGCACTCTAATGGCAATGCTCATGTCTACTTAGAAGCTTCCATAATTATCCATGAAGCATTAGCAAGAAAATGTACAGCTGTGTTCACGAATTGTGAGAGACAGCAAAACCAAGGGCAAGACTGCAGTGACTGCAGGTGAGCATGAGTGCGTATCTGAATATACAGTATATGTGAGAAAGTGTATGGTGCGTATGGTACAGTGTCCGCATATACAGATAGGTGACCAATTAAAGGAAGCAAGTGAATACAAGAGTGGAGAACCGTATCGGGTGCAGAGAGCATGTCCCACCATGCTCTGTGGCAGACGTACAAATGCTGAGAAGACCCAGTTGGGAATGGGTCAATGGGAAAAGATCTACGTTTGCGAGGGCTGTCCGCTCTGCAATGGACTGGTGAGGCTGTCCAGGGTGTTTCCTGCCTTCTGCCCAATGAACGCTGGGATAGGCTCCAGCACTGCTCCCCCACGACCCAAATGGATTAGCAGCTTAGAGGATGAACGAACGAACGAATTATGAGGGTTTCAGTCGCACAGATTGCTCAACTGGCTGGTGCTTCAATAGGAACAGTGAATGATGTGATATCTGCATTTAGATCGATGGGAAAGACATGAGTAACCAGGGCTGGCAATTGGGGTTCTTCAGGTGGCTTAGAACATCGATGCAGGAACATGAGGAACGGGCTTAGCGAAAACAGTCTGTTCTCAGTGTAACCCATCATTGCAAAGACTATTTCAGAGCTCAGTGGTGTAAAGACCACCAACACTGGTCTACAGAGATGTGGAGAACAGTGAGTGACACAGACGAGCCACCCTTTTCCACCATCTTCTCCATTAGTGGAGTGTGCAGTGTACACCGAGGACGCTTGAATGTTTGACCCCTACAGTCTGGGGGTCTGCTGTGTGGTTTGCTGGTATGGTGAAGGGTCACTGCAAATCAATACTGGCTGATTTCCTTTCTCATAAGATAAGACATTTCTATTCTGGTTCCTACCAGGATGTTAATTCCCCCGTCCACAGGGCAGGAGGGGTCACTGAATGGTCTGATTGGTATGGAAATGGCGTAAACCATATGCTATAGCCTTTTTCGTCACCCAGTTAAAAACTTACAGGAGATTTTGGGCACAGCGTTCTTCACCACCATCATCAAGTCGCCAATTGAGCAAATACCTGTTGGAAAATACGGTCTTCCATCTTTCCATTACAGAGGTGTGGAATCCATAGCAAGGTGGATTTCCTTTAATTTGTCACCCGTCGGTATGTTTGAGTGAGGTGTATGTAGTGTGTAAAGTGTATGTAGTATCTATCAGTAGTAGTAACTGCCCGGTTGGCAGCGGGCGGTCCACTCTGAGTTGGAGTCAGGCGGCTCTAACAGGTCTCTGTATGGAAGGTGCAGTTTGAGCACACAGTACCTGCGGTCCAGGTCCGTCTCGCCCATCGTGCAGTTGGAGTATGGGTGGTACTTCTCCTACAGGACAGAGGAACACGTTATTGGCAATGTTACTGACCCGGACGTCTCAAGCTTCTTACTGCAGAAGGTAAATTTGTTAAATAGACAGACTTCCTGTGGCCCCCACAGGACCACCACAGAGAGAGATAAGACACTTTACTGATCCCGAAGGAAACTGCAGAAGCAGGTACAATGTGGGTGGTGGATCATTCCCAGCACTGCAGTGACACTGACGTGGTGGTGGTGTGCTAGTGTGTGTTGTGCTGGTGTGAGTGGATCAGACACAGCAGTGCTGCTGGAGTGTTTAAACACTGTGTCCACTCACTGTCCACTCTATTAGACACTCCTACCTTGCTGGTCCACCTTGTAGATGTACAGTCAGAGGCGATAGCTCATCTGCTGCTGCACAGTGCAGTGTTGGTCATCCTCTGGTCCTTCATCAGTGGTCAGTTTCTAACTGGGTCATTATTATTACTATTCATAATATTTGATTGGGGGATTAAGATGACCCCCTCTCAACATTGGGTGGCTGGCAGCAACTCTGTGCTGTAATATTGCTTGTCTGGTCACCGTTACTGGAGCTACAACCCTGCAGGTGGCTAAGGACCAGAATGACCAAAACAAACCAGAATGATCATGAAAACCATGAAAAGCTATGTGGTCATTTTACATACAGCCTCCAGGAAACGGTACGTGGAGAAGATTAACTAGACTGGTGGACACGTATAACCTGCACATCTGTTAAGTCCAGATAATTCCAATACATCAGGTATTAATAGTGGCTACCAAAACTACCCAAGCTCTTAAATGATCAACTCACACATACATATAAAGCTAAACTTAGCTTCGTGTCTGCCAGGTTCTTATTTGCATTTTCCGTTCCACCTTAAACAGTGCTGCAGTTACACCGAGGCCCCTTAAATGTAGAACGAATTTCATACAAGAAGCTGGCAAATACCAAGCCAACATCGGCTTACCTCAATAAATGCTGGACTGTTGAATGTAGCTAATGCTGCATCCCAGATCACACACTTCTGTACTACACTAATGAGTGCACTTCTAAGGGTATATGCACTATTTTCAGTAGACTATTTAGTGTGCTAGTAAGCTCACCAGACATAAAATGAGTCACCTTGCGTATTTAAGGTGGTAGTAACTTCAGGCTCCTGCAGATGGCGGGCAATAAGTACCTGCGGGGTGTGAGTGACGGGACTCATAGATTGAGAAGAGGTGCTACAGTGCAGTGTGTGGAAAATGGCTCCAAAGCAGATGTTAATGATTGGCTAAAAGGAGTGACTGCGTTTGGGCGTGCCAAAGACCATAGTGTGAAGGAAGTAGCTGAATTTGTAGGTCTTTGGAAGTGTACGGTCATATGGGTCTACCAGCAGTGGCTACATGAATTCTTCTAAGAAATGGGGCTGGGAAATGCGTCTTCCAAATCTGAGCTATTCTTTGATGCAAGAGTGTCTGAACATTGATGTGGTCTGCATCAAGAAACTTGTCCAGTCCATGCCCACTCCAATCATGCTAATAGGTACGTTTCAGTCACAGGTGACTCATTTCTTGCCCGGTGAGCTTACTTAAAACGCCTACATGGAAAGTGCGTCATTCATGTGCTACCGGATTTATTCTGTATTATGAATATAGGTTCTTGACCTTAATGTTCCACCCATGAAATAACAGCAGGGAAAGTAAAGCTAATGGCTGACATCACCATAAGCTACACTGAAGTTCAGTAATGATGTGGTTCCTAGGCCTACATGTTAAGAGCCACAGTGACCAGTAGGGGGCGGCAGCAGCACACCCCACTGAGCCACTCAGCCCAGACCTTAAAAATACTGTTCCCTCACTGGTCCTTTCATTCCAAATGGGATACTGGATACTGATGGGATTGTATGTAAGTCTGTTTTGAGACTCGGTGGACGGATATCTTCTCTGACAGTCGTCCCCTTTGGGAGTCGCTGATAAGCCAGAGTATTTCCAAAGCCCGAGCCGGGCCACTTTCTTTTCACTGACCGGAATGATAACGGGGCTAGTCACTCAAAAGCCAGGCTTACATCGTCCTCACTGTCGTCTCCCGCTCTGCCCTTCTTCTTGTCCTTCTTGCTGCTGCTGCTGCTGCTGCTGCTGTTCTTTTTCTCATCATCCTTCTTTTTCTTCTCCTTCTCGGGCAGGAGGTCATCGAGCCAGGCCAGGTCGTGCTGGGAGAATACCATGTCCAGCATCTTGCGCACCAACATCAGGCCCAGGATCTGAGAAGGCAAGCAGACGGAAGCAATTTTGGAATTCCTACATATCCAAGCACACCTCAATTTCTAGCCATGAGTTGCATTGCGGTCAGAAACTGACCTTTTGATGAAGGTTACAACTGGGCTTACTGCATCAACCAGAGTGGTTTCCAAAACCACCCAGGCTTTGCATGCTTTCAAACCAGACCTTGCACGTGATGAGCTTGTTAATCAGTTAATGAGATGAATCAGCTGAGAATTGGGGGCCCCATTGAGAGAGGTGGTGGCCCAAAAAGGGCCTTTGGCATGTCTACATATCCTTGATCAAGTCCTGGATGCAGTTTGAGCCGGTTGTGAGAAGTTCTGGTGATGTAATTTTACAGAAACTATCTGGGCTATTTGGCAGACCGTTGAGTTCTAGCGTTTGTTAGCAATGTCAGTCTTGTAGCTCCAGTTCTAAACAAGCAAAATGTGAAAGATAGGTCCCCCATCTAGAGCTGACCCTGGGTGGAATACACGCTCTTTGGGTCATCCCTGCTATCCCTGCTCTAAAAAGGCAGATTCTTGCCAAAGGCCTGCAATGCCAGGGTCTGAGAACGACTTCAGACGTACCATTACAGGGAAGATGATGGCGAGGAAGGTGGATTTGAGGATCCAGAGGACGGCCAGGCAGATGATCTGCAGCAGGGTGAAGAGATGGACCCTTCTGAGAGGCACGTGGCGTAGGTACGTGTAATCTGGCTGGTGCTTCGCTGGCATCAGGAACAGCTTGATTCGGTCCCAGAACTATTGTGAAACAAAAATAAGTAATGGATCACTTATCCTTGCGAGGAACTGGAAGCCTGTTCAGGGTCTTTCCTGCCTTTGGAACACTGGGACAGACTCCCGTGACCAAGAAGGATAAAGCAGTTTAGAAGATGAGTGAGTGAGTGAATGGACCACTTATAGTGTTGTAGTATAGTAAATTCGTACTTGGCTAACCATGTCATGCTGATTGACAAGATTGGTCAAGCTCGTAATGCTGGTCCAATAGCTTGATCTACTTAGTCAGGCTGGTTGACGAGCTATATCAATCTAGTCATGTAGGGCAACCAACTTGGTCTACCTAGTCATGCTGGTTGACCAGCTAGGTCAATCTAGTCATGCTTGATGACCAACCTGGTCAATCTAGTCATGCTGGTTGACAAGCCTGGTCAGACTAGTCATGTTGGACAACAGATTTGATCTACCTAGTCATGCTGGTTGACTAGTCCCATTAATCTAGTCATGCTGGACAACCTACTTGGTCTACGTAGTTATGCTGGTTGACCAGCTACATCAATCTAGTCATGCTGGACAACCAACTTGGTCTACCAAGTCATGCTGGTTGACCAGCTACATCAATCTAGTAATGCTGGACAACCAACTTGGTCTACCTAGTCATGCTGGTTGACTAGTCCCATTAATCTAGTCGTGCTGGACAACAAACTTGGTCTACCTAGTCATGCTGGTCGTCAATCTAGTCATGCGGATTGAGCAGTTTGATCATATGCATCATGCTGATTGACCATTTTTTGTCAATCTAGTCATGCTGGTTCACAAATTCTAGTTCCTAGTCTCCCAGTCATTGGTGTTGACCAGGTTATTCAAGCTTGTAACGCTGCTTAGATATAAACAATGCCATTCCAGGTGGTTTGATGTGAAATGGAATGGTTCAATATAAAGAAACCACTGTGAACAATTCTGACTCTAAGTTTCTAACTTTCCTTAGAACAGAGCATTTCACACCAAACTACTTTTTGTTGACATCTTAACCATTTCAATGCAGATGTTTTGACCCTTTAAAGAAGTAAAGAAAGCACACTTCCTTCATTTTAGTGGTCTGTTGGCATTGGGAATCCCAAAGCTTTTGATATAGCTAAACAAGCTCTATAGCATAACTAAACAAGAGTGTTAGTTTATGACCAGGCATACGCCTTGTTAGTGCAACCATCCCCAGGATAGTTAATGGCCCAAGTAGTCTCTGCAACATTAAAGACTTTTGCTCCTTCACCTGAATAATGAATCAGAAACCTTTTTTTTTTCATTTTTTGCCTCTTGTTAGTCCTTCATCCGCACTGCTGAATGTATGCTGGCCCCCAACTGTCAGGGTTTGATTGCCAGGCGCTGTTAAGCAGCATCTGGCTGCCTCCACACAGCCTGAGTCCGGACTGCCTCATCAGAACGCTGCCGGACACGGCCAGGGGGAGAAGCATCCTGCATACAAATACCACCCCCCACCACCCGTCACCTACCTCGCCCCTTCTAAACTCACAAACATCCCATGTCCCCAGACAGCCCGTGTTCTCCAGCACCTCGCTGCCAGAGTGTGGACAAATCAACCAGTTCCTTACGGCTCGAGTGCAACGGGCACTGCGGTTCTGAGACAGCACGTAGCCTTTATCGAACTGCCCCGCCCTATGATCTTTTTCCCATTACCGTGGCTGATAAAAGCACAGATGTGTCCACTAATACCTAACTTTGACCAAAAGTGCAAGAGGAACTGGGAAAAAAATGACCTGAAGGATGAGTCAGGAATGACCGAAAGACCTCCACAGTCACATCAAGACCATTAACAAGGCCATTAAAGTAACAGATTGCAAGCCTTGCAACAGATTTCCCATTATCTCAAACAGCCTCAAGACATGGTTGGTGTCAAAGTTAGCTTTGGATAAAGACCTAGTAAGCTAGTGGATAAAGTAATGTCTCTAAAGATTTGTCCATGTTGGTCAGAAACCACATAAGCAAGGGGAACAAGCTGGGGGAACCATGTTTTAGAGCCTAACTTTCATAAAGAGCTTTAATGTAAACCTAAGAACCAAAAATGGTTGTTTTATGTCACTTACAGAACCTCCTAAAGGTTCTAAGAACCTTCACATAATGTAAAAGCTGATTGCACATGGAGGTTCTTTAAACTTTAATAAGGTTCTTCACACTCACTCACTCATCACATTTACAAAAATGGTTCTCTAAAGAGCTGTCGAACTGAAAGGTTCTTCAGGGAACTTAAATTGGTTCTCCGATGGCATGTGAAGAACCTTCTGAAAGTATGATTATGAGTCTTTACATAACGTTTTACCCCACCGCTGGCTCGTTCGGCTGTGGATGCGTGGGAGCTGTGGGTATGTGGAGCGGGGAACGTGTAGCAACATGGGTAGTGCCATGACAGCAATAACAGAGACTTCAGAGATACTTATTCTATACTGGGCTGTGAGGCTGTTTAGTGGGCTTGTGGTGCTGTGTTATTGCCTACCATCAGGGAGAGTTGTTTGGCTGTCACTGACCTGCCTACTATCTGGGCCGTTCTAGAGCGCTGGCTGGTGGTCCACTGCTGCGATTTTAAATAATAGTGCTATTGTTCTTACTCTATGCTGATGCTACAGTGTTGTCAGTAGTGGAATTAACCCCTTTGTGGACTGCAGGGAAACACGGAACCAGCAGAGAGACCTGAGCCCGGCCAAGGACTGCAAGAGAGGTGTTGCGCAGGGCAGTGAGGACAGCGGTCGAGGCAGCGTGACAAGGCTTGTAAGTGAAGCCAGGCGGGAAGACAGCAAGGCGAGGCTTAATGGTGAAACTGACGCAGCAAAATTATAGGCCTGAGGCAGCACAGGTGACCGGGTGACACATGTAGCACTCTTGGTGGCACCTGTACTGCAATGGGCAGCGAAGAGCGATCAAGGGAGGTGCTACGGTCACATTATTTGACCCTATGGATCGGCGAGTGCAGAGCACCATAGGTACTAAGATGTGCTAATGTGTTGCACAGGCTATTCTGTACTGGACTGTGGGGCTGTTTAGTGGGGGAGTGGTTTGTACCAGCGTCCTGTTGAAGTGTGGGGCTGCTGATGACCTGCCTGCTATCTCAGCTGTTCGGCATGTCCTGTTCGGCAGTGTCCACTGTTGCCTTGTTCAATAATAGAGCTATTATCTGAAGTGCTATGTTCCTTGCGTCTTCTTACAGTACGTCCCAGTATCACTGGTGTGGGATTTTATGGAGAGGACACTGTAGTCAATAATGTAGGCCATGTACCTTTACCAACAACAGTCCCGCGACCCTGGAGTCACTTCAGTTAGTTCACTGTAGCAAAGTCTCTGAGTACATAAAGGAAGACCAAATAGAGACTGAAGCCGCTCACCTGGATGCCCCCGAGAGATGCAACACCCATGTAGAGGAACACACCGTACAGCACAGGCATGGGGATAAACTGGGGACAGAAAATCAGTCGTCAAGAACACTTAGCCTTCAAACCCCATCCTCCCACATCCAGACTCTTTGGGAAATTTAGTTTTTCTCTGGGTTTTGCACGTGCAGGACGATAGCTGTCTCCATTTATTAATTATGCAGACAGATGGCTGGGTTGTTTCTGAGTACTCTGCAATTTGGTGGATGATTTGGGAGTTATAATCATGTTTAGCTAATGATGTGAAGGAGGCACATTTTGCTCAGAAGATGCTGATGGTACAAAGACAAAAGACTGTTGAAGAAATTTGGGAAGTTTAGATGATTCTGGTTGCGATGCAAATGCGATGCAAGAGGCTACGGTAACCAAGTAGCCAGCGTTAGCATATGTGTTTAGTGTGGAAAAGTGGCGTCTCGCTCTTGAAGATTCACTCTAAACAATCAGTAGTCTGCAGCGTTTTTACGCCACCAATGGGTGTCCGCTCACCTCGCTTGAAACCTTGACGGAGATGATTCCGAAAAACGTATACAGTACCAAGTTTGGCTAGTGGAAAACGAGTAGAGCTGGTACCATGCAGTGAAAAGCACTAGTTGCACCCAGAATAAATGAACCGACAGGAATGAAACTTGGTGGGTAGGTTTGACATTGTAAGACATGTGAATGATTCAGGTTTCATTCCACAGCTGTGCGTGTGACATAAGGAAGGACAGGTCTTATCGTTGCACCTGGCTGACCCAACAGCCCCAACTGCAGACATTCAGTGAGCAGTGAGGCTCTCCATGAGTTAGTGCCAGCACCATTGGCAGATGGCTGCACCACGCAGGAGTACACGCACGCACACCGTTACGATGACTGTCCTTGACACCACGTCAATATCACCAAAGACTACAATGGTGTCATGGAGTGACTCAGAATGGCAGCGGGTCATCTTCAGTGATGAGTCCCGTTTTTGTCTTGGTGGAGACGACCAATGAATCAGTGTGTGGAGACACCGTGGTCAGCGCCAAGATGAACGGTTTGTTGTCACACGTCACACGTGTCCAGAAGGCCTGGTGTCACTCCACCTCCACCTCTACCGCACCATCTGCAGGAACTGCGTGAGAATATTCAAGCTGGATGGGATGGATTATCACAGGACACCATTAGGAACCTCTACACCTCCATGCCGAGACGTCTGGCATGTTGAGTTTGCAAACATGGCAACCCGACGCCATACTGAGAGACACTACTTCTGTATGTGTAGCTCAATAAATATTGTCCATATCAGTCTAAATGTATCATCGTTTATTGTTCCTGGTAACCTTTATCTTCCTTCCCAATAGCACTGCAATCCCACACCTCCTTCTGGGTGCAGCTGTTCTTTTCACAATAAGTGCATTAAGATATGTGACTTGATTATCATCCAATGTCTAAACTGGAATCATCTTTCAAATGGGGAGACAAGCTAACAGTAAGGCTTCTCTGCCTGATTAGGACTGTGTGGATGTTTTTGGAGATGGTAGAGACTATAATTTAGACATGGCAACATAAATAGGCTTCCATTCACTTCTTAAGCTTTTATTTTCTGGCAGGAATCGGACTCTGAAATCATGGCGGTCTGATGGATTGCATGCCAAAATGCCTACTGTAGTTGTAACATAGTGCTATCATGCTCTCTGCTTTAGCTTTGCTCTGTATATGGTATTGTGATGCATTGTGGATGATTCCTTAGATTGTAGCCTATGGGTTGTAGATTGCACCGTCTCATTTTAGTTCTCCATATCATCGTATGTAGTTGAATGGGAGCACTTTAGTGCTGACAATGGAACGCAAAGAAGCCCAGTTAAGAAACTAAAAGTAGAGATGGTAACTATTCTTATAGGCAAATCACATATAGCTGTTAGAACCTAGAAGTGTATGCTTGAAACAAAGTAGTCAACCTGTAGTACTGCAGAAATGGAGATATTGTCAAGTAAAATGATCTTATATCTAGTTGATATACTTAAAAGTCTTATTTTGAGGTTGTTTTTAAGCTTATTTCCAGATGTTATTTGCTTGAATCGAGTGAATTTGGTAAGCCAAATGCCCTCACTGTATTGGCAGATAATTTGGCTTGTTTTAAGCACGTTTCTTAGAATAAGAAAATTGATCTGCTGATATAGTGAGAACATTTGGCGTAACTAAATCACTTAAAATAACACCTTGAAGTAAGTTAAATAATTTCATAATGTAGCTTAAAACAATCTCAAAATATGGAATTTAAGATATTTGAACTACATTTATAGATATATATTTTACTTGCCAATGTCTTATTTTTTTTGCAGTGAGCCAATGGAAAGCCATGGTGCTACACCATATTCCGCCCACCCAGTTTTCATGGTGACGACTCCCAGTTGGCTGTGTGATTGGAACGTGAAGGTAGTGAAACTCCACAATCAGTGTAATCAGTCTAATTCATAACGTTCTTTGATTTGCATGTTGGGCTTAAGGGGTTTACAATGACCACTATAATTGAGCCTGTTGGCTACTGCTATTTGAATATAAGCTACAATAATGACTGATATCTGGCTAGTTTGCCTGCTAATGTCAGCCATTCATTTGCAGCTATGTATTCAAGTATGACCATATAACCATAATTGGACACTGAATATTTTTGAGAGTCTAAATATGCAGGGAACAAGGTAGGTGAATAGTTCGGACGCAGTAGAGGTTGTTTTAATGCCATTTAATGGGAATTTTGGCGAAAAGTGGAATTACAACTTTTTAGCGGGTGTTTTTTTTTTTGTGGTGCTGTTAGTTTCATATCATGTAACATATCAACACTGTCCAAAGAACATGGCATTTGGAAAATCTCCAAAATGGCAGCTTTACAGGAGAGGCCAAAAACCTAGTTTAATTTTAATGTAAGTCAATGGAACCGGACATCTTTCCAAGCGATTTCGGGCCATTTCTGTCATTGGTCCATTCATCACGAAATTCTCACCCAGTGTAAACAGCAGCTGCTGCGTTCAACTTATGAATAAAAGTAAAAATCAACAATAAATTGAGATACATGTTTTCCATTGGACAGCGACGATATGAACAAAGTCCCTGGCATTTTAGACATTCAAAAGACTTCTAAGCAGAAATGATTATGTGTAATGCAGCAAATGCACTAGTAATTTTGTGAAGATGCATCAGAAGCAGGCCTTTGGTTTCAAGGACCCTAGTGTTCCCTCTTGGTCATTTCCACCCCTCCTGGTTTCCTGTAGATGTAAAGGGCTTAAGAACAGACGTTCTCCTGTTCTCCGTATTTTCACAGCCCTCTTTTTTTGAAATAATGGCAGCGAGTTAGTCAGCTCTGAACGGGTAAACAAGGTCCAGCTATAACAAGGTCTGACGTGTCCTGAGCTCACCTGGAGGACGGGGGCCAGGAAAATGGAGACGCCGGTCAGCACAAACACCAGAATCCCTGTCATCCGCTGCTCCCTGCAGGTCAGAGATGAAAAGCCCGAGACACAGAGGAGAAGAATAAGCAGAATGGAGACTACTGGCCAATACATCAGCTATGTACTTAGTTGAGGTCATTTAAGTATTATTCAGTGCATGTACTTAGTAGACGGTACTGAATCTAAACATGTGCATATATGTCATACCTGCTGGTTCTCCTCTCACCTCCATTTCCCATAGCACCTCCATTTCCCATAACCCACCACCCGATAACATCATTGTCACATGTCCGCCATCTCCCAGTCCCGTTCTGTTTTCTAGATCTAAATCACCCGAATATTGATCACACCTGTTGTTAATTCGGTCTGTTTGTACAAGTACTCGTCTCTCCCACCGACCCATTGCGAAGCATTGCCACTCTGTGTGTACTGAGCAGTTCTCCCTGTTGTTATTCTTGTGAGCTTCTCTGGTTTGACTCTTGGTCTTTCGACTTTCTGGTTTACTCTTTTGTCTTTCCCCTTCTGGTACTGTTGCTGGTCGGGTTGTTTGCCCAGTTCTGACTTCTGCCTGTTTTCTTACTCTGACTCTGGCCTTGCCCCTTGCTTATGTCAGCTTTGATCTTGTTGCTGCTGTGTTGTACTACCAGTCTGTTTAACAAACATCGCTTTGCCTTTAGCTCAGTGCACGTCACAATCTGTCTGTCCATCAACACAAAATAACTACAGAGTGAAATACTCACAAATCATAACCTGCTGGGCACTGAAAATGACAGTGTCTATCAGTGGTAAAGCTTATCACAATATACAGCGCCAGTCAACAGTTTAGACACGGCTGCTCATAGAAGGTTCTCCTTATGTTTACCTTAATGCTTTACTGTAGAATTAAATAGAATAGAATATTGAAGACATCAAACTACAAAATAGCACTCATGGAATTATACAGTCCACCTTAAACACCTCCAAAATGGCAACTTCTTAACCTGCAGTGGAGGCTGATATAACAAGGTTTATTTCTAAGCAGGTTTGGAGCAATTCTATTGGTCGGTCCATCATGAATATTCACTAAACTGAAAGGAGAACTAGAACCACTAAATATATATCAGAGGTGGAGATATGGAGAAATATAATACTGTGGTACATCAAGAGTATATGTGGTATATCAGGATATGTATCATCAGTTGGAGCTGTTAAGTGTAAGACTGTAGAGTCTTTAAGATCACCAACAACATCCATTTAGTTGGGTGTGCCTAAACTTTTGACTGGTACTGTACTTCTCTATATCATCACTGATAATTAGTATATTCATTTCCTAATGTTTCTTAAGTTTAGGTCTGGATAGTATTTTGAGCCCTGAAGAAAACTAAAGTTTAATTCTGGCCAAACAGACCAATTCATTGACCTTACCTGGACAGAACACGAAGTAAATACAGTAAATAAATACAAATATGAATCAAAATCTACAATCTACAATCTACAGTCTGTAATGGTGGGCAAACAAACCAGACGCTTGCGGATATCTAAAAATAGTTTGGGGTTTATTCACCAAAAGACAATCCGGAAGAGTAGTCAAAAAACCAGGCCAGGTCAAAATCATGACCAGTATCAGAAACATGGGGATGACAGAAGGCAGAGACTGTACTCTGTAGTGCACTGGAGATACCCGGATGGTGTTCTACTCCAGTCAGAGTTTCTAGTATACAGGTGGAGCTATCTTCATGGTGTACTGCACCCTATCATGCACCACGGCCTCACCAGCTCTTAGCCTGCTTCAGACAGAGAAAATGGCGGCGGGTAACACTGGGGAGCAAAACACAGCCAACTCCGAGTGTAAATGTGGGTGTAGTGATTGTAGTGGGGTATGTTTTCATCAGAATGAGCCTCAGAATGTTAAAATAT